>NQII01008617.1:0-61068 GCA_002778355.1 Clitarchus hookeri | reverse complement strand
GGCAGTCAGTGGAGAGACGTCGAATCAGTCAGTCGCGGATCGAGCAGTCAGTCAGTCAGCCGGAGTCAGTCGAGGATCGAGAATGCATCACGACGTCGACCTCAGTCGGAGGCCGTCAAGCGGGACGTGCGGCGGGAAGCATCCGAGAAAAGTCAGTCAGACTTCGTCAAACGCAGAGTCCTGCGTTGGACCCGGGAAGAAGGAACTTCGAAGCCAGGCGCCGAGACGCCCACCAAGTTCGAGAGCAGTTCCAAGCCGCCAGCCGAGGGAATTCAGCGCTGCAGTGTCAGATAAGTAGTTCTACACCAAGTGCGAAGAATCTTCCCCCCCCCCTCCAACCCCAGTAACAGCGTCAAACCATATGTAGCCTACATAGGGAAAGGGAGTGAGTTTGTCTCTTGAGTTCATGTACCAGTTAACCTGTTCAAGCAACAATAAAACTCNTAGGGAAAGGGAGTGAGTTTGTCTCTTGAGTTCATGTACCAGTTAACCTGTTCAAGCAACAATGAAACTCGTTTATGTGAACTCACACAAAGCCAGTGTAATTTATTAGTAAATTGGACCTATAGACAACAGTGGCGACATATTCCTACGCCTTATCACTGAGGGCTAGCATCATGTGCTGGCGCCTCACGCCGCAGAGCAGAATCAATACCTACTTCCAAACTTCAGCATTTGGCAGGTATCAGTGTAAATGTAATCATTACAAGTTACATAGACATTATAAAACCTCATGTGTATTGAATTAATTGTGAATGCATATGTAACTCAATTCACTTTATAATGATCACAACCTTTATCAGTTTGGTTTAATTGATTAGTTTGCCCATGCAAGTACGGCTTACGTGAATACTCACTTCTGTGGTTCCCGTAAACGTAGGTACGTCTCAACACTATACCTTAATGTTCTGTGATTGCAAATTGAGAGTTTGGAATTTATTTAGATTGCACCACATATATGTCGAAATAATTGTTTATGGTTATGGACAAAACGTGATTTATATTACCTTTGTATAGTTTTTTTAACTACTTTTGAATATTTTTAGTCATATGAACTATATCGGCAGACAAGACATAAATTACAGCATGACGACAGCATGACATCCAGAAATCTAAAGCCTTCCGAGTATGAGGACTGTGCTAACAAGCCTGGGGTTGTTGTTTTCACCATAAGAACACTAATAAGAGGATGTATGATAGGAAGAGGGTGGGAAATTAAGATATTTCAGTGGTAGAACAAAATTTATCTATTTTCATAGTAGTGGCGCGGAGCAGTATAATTTAACTTGTTGAAAAGCCTAGTTATATCCTATTATTTAAATTACAAAATAGTTAGCAGTCCCATTTTTATGATTTTTTACTTTCATAGTCTATAGTTCTCGAATCAATTCAACCAATAACTTTATATTTTTAATATCGTACCGCAACTATTTCAACGAAGTGAGCCTTGCATTCAAGAAACAAATGCAAAAAAAATGAGATATGCACAACTAGAAAGTCAAAACTGCGGATGGTGATAGCACTCTTTTACCTATTAGTGAATGATATCAACGTCAGCTATATGCAGAAGATGCGTACAAAGCCAAAAAAGGGATAAAGCTCTTGCCAATCAGAATACGCGTATCATGCGTTTGCATTTGATTTGCAACAGTGCCTGCCAGCTACTTCATAACTTACTCAGTCTCTTTTTGTAACAGTTAGTTGGGAACATTTAATTTGATGATCTACGATCTTGATTCTGATGAAGCTAATTGATATATTTGTTATGAAATTTTACCTGGAAGAGTTGAGTTGAGAAATTTTGGGGGCTCTTAACAACGAGGTCTTGAGAGTTTATGTGGTCGAAATGAGGCGAGAATGGAGTAGCGCCGAAATGCAAGAGGGGAGAGAAATGGGAGATCCCCGAGAAAACCCCGCAGACCTACGGCATCGTTCGTACAATTGGCACTTGCGAATTTTTGGGAGTGACCCGGCCAGTGATTGAACGTAGTTTGCAAGCAGGCTAACCGCTCAGCCACCGCGGTCACTTACCTGGAAGAGGTTGAAATAATATTGTTTGATGCCTTGTTTAATACGCACTTGTAAGTGGTCAAACACACATGAAGTGTGGCAATGACCTACTGTAAATGAAATGTAGAATTGAACAGTCCGATGAAGACCAAACATCCGGATGATTGGGTTCAATTAATAAGTTGAACGAACAGATGAACCCCTTTCAGGTGTTTGTAATGTAAACAAAGGCTTTTTTTTAACTGTAATAGTGTTTCGGTCATACTCTAGGACCATTCGTTACGAAGAATGTAAACGGAGATTGTGATAGGTGCCTTTGGAAGTGAATACAGTGGTTGCAATACACTACGGAGATTAAACCTAATCGCGTACAAAAGAGCAGTGAAGATGAATTTTCATATTCTGCACATCATATTAGGAGACTTGGGAAACACATACTTTCCGCATATCTAACTCTCCTCCGCCAGGTATCATTAGCGATCATTAGCGAATTTTATGGCGTATCTCATTGGCCTATTATATCGTGTTCTCTGTCCGCTTTACATTTTGAGAAATGCTAAAATTCCAACAAAAGTCGTAAATCTTGAGTAAGTTGAAGCAGATGCAGTTTAAAGGTAATAGCACTGTCATATTGCATGCACTATTGTCAAAGTAATGTCATTAACTTTTTAAACAATAAATACCCATANAACAAAGAAAAGGTGAATTTTATGGCGTAGCTCATTGGCCTATTATATCGTGTTTTCTGTCCGCTTTACATTTTGAGAAATGCTAAAATTCCAACAAATGTCGTAAATCTTGAGTAAGTTGAAGCAGATGCAGTTTAAAGGTAATAGCACTGTCATATTGCATGCACTATTGTCAAAGTAATGTCATTAACTTTTTAAACAATAAATACCCATAATAAAACTATCTGTTATCTCTAATTAGCATAAAACAAAATGGCTTATCCACATCTGTCTGTGTATCCGCTTAGTACGTCTAAAATACTTTATGGATTTTGATGCGGTTTTCAACATCATTTAGAAAATGACTTAAAAAATAGTTTGGTGTGTAAAACATTTAAATTTAATATAAGGAGAGTAGAGAAATGTTACCCGATTATAATCAGGGCGTAAAAAAAGGTTTTTAGGACGATTACATGGCTCTCGCTGACTAAACCATAAGAGATACATCATATTAAATTGCTACAGAATTGTAGCTTTCAAAAAGTTCAATAGAAAATTCCTCGATACGATATGTTATCTTTTAAGGATGACCCACAGTAACCATTTTTGTCGTTCAAACCAGGCGAAGCCGTGCCGTTTCGCTAGTATTATACAAATGTCTTATTGTAAGCATTTTTTAAAATGATAACACTTGCATTCTCATATGCCAAATGAAGTATGTTAAATATTTTTGCAGTTATAATTGTGAATAACTGAATAATTTTAAACTAGTCACTTTAATAAAAGCTACGATAAGGTTTAGACAATACCTTATCATAACTGTTATGCTCACGAAATTAATTAATCTATACCATCTTTTACAATTTCGCTATGTATTATCTCGATTTTTACGACGGTGACTAACATTAAAACTATTATCTGAAAGGTTTTGTATACTAAGTTATTATTCACAATGTGTGCTGGTATGTGAACTGTTTTAAATGCACAATTGTCATAACAATTTGGGTTTATGGAAGAGAATATTTCTTTGTTACAAAAAATCCATCCCATAATCGAAATACTTTGTTATTTAATATTCACAATGTCGGAATATTTTTAAAATATTAACAGGATTTAAAGATTTGTTAGAATGTATGTGATTCTATTGAGGTCAAAATGTTTGGTAAGGAACGGGTAAAGTTGCCATAATAAATAGACGTTGTACACACGCAAATATTTTTGATGAACATAAGTATTAATATCCTGATAAAGTGCTGATCAGATAATCCTAAATAAGTATGTTGTTAGAAAATACAAAGTATAAAAAGATATGATAGGAAATTGCCGGGGAAGCATTTCAATAAATGCTTAATGGTTATGTTTAATAATGTTAGTAATGCGGCAGTAGTTATGTGCAATTGCATTACAGACAATAACTAGTGAGCTGAATAGACGCTCACAAGGAAACTCTTCTGCGCTGAAACTTCCTGCCAGTGGACGGTTACATCATTGAAGCGGACTTAGGAAATTATATCTATAGAATCAAGAACATGTGAGTTCAGAGATTATGCACTGTTATTGGTCAATAAATTAAACGTAATTTTGTTCAATCATAGTATGGTTATGTTTTAAATACGTTTTCGAAATAATTTCCTTAAGTATATTTTTATATACGACAGACTATAAAATTCAATTTTTGTGGAAGTCCAAAGTAACCAGCTATACATTTATATGGCTGTGTTTATTTGTTAGAAAATAATTTTTTTTTCTATTTTGGAATTTTTGTGCAGTTCATAAAACGATCCTAGTTTGAAAGTTTGATTAAACTGGTAGGCGTTATTAAGAAATAATGTTCTCAATTTATTGCTTATCTCTCTGATGAAAGGTGTTAAATATTTATTAAAGGTACTAATACTGGAAAAAATGTAACATGAAAATGTATCTTTCTTATCACTGTTTATCAGGAATGAAAACGTATTATTGGGTTATTTTATTTGGTTGGGTTCAAATATATAATTTATTAATTATATAAAACAAGTAATACAATTTAGTTCACATGTTTAGTAAAGTAAATTTACAAATAAATGCGTGCGTCTTTCACGTTGTACAAAGAGAATGATGTATCTCTTTATCTAAATACAAAATGTTATTTTCAGAAACACGCTATGAATATATGACTCACTGCTAGCATTTAAGAGTGTTTTATTTTGCCTGTCAATGCAAAAACAAAACACAAAACTATTTATTTACTATGAAGAAATTAAATTATGTGTTGTTCATATATATTTTAATATTTATTATGTTAATGAATGCTTCAAAATATGTGCAAATTATTCTCACGATCTGAATTTATTTCTATACCTAGTTTACAAAGATGATTCTGGAACATTCAGAAAGTTTTCTTNCAAAACACAAAACTATTTATTTACTATGAAGAAATTAAATTATGTGTTGTTCATATATATTTTAATATTTATTATGTTAATGAATGCTTCAAAATATGTGCCAATTATTCTCACGATCTGAATTTATTTCTATACCTAGTTTACAAAGATGATTCTGGAACATTCAGAAAGTTTTCTTTTATTATTTTCCATTTTTCTGTTAGCTAGAAATTTTGAAACATACGAGTTTATAGAACCAATATGTATGTTTAAATTCTATAAATACATATTTACGTAATTTTTTACTTACATATTCGACTAATTGATAATAACATTTTTGGAGATCTGAATAACTATTGAAAACTCAATGTTTTTCGTCAGCAAGTTTCGTAAACCTCGGTCAACAATACAACAGGAGGGTAAACTCTGATTTCAGTGGTTCACTATTTCTATTCGTGATATAAATATAATTTGAATTACGGTTACTGAGTATTTCGTAAAGAGAATGTAGTGTTTTAACTGTAAGTATATTATATAATTTTTACGCTCAGAGTTAAGACTTACAGTAAGCAGACTACATGAAAAATCACATTTTTTATATAATCTTTGAATATATGTAAATTATATAGAATCCGTTGTTCCTTTTAAATTGGTTTTTTCATAAAATGTTTTAAAATTCCCGTATAATACAATGTCTCAATTTGACGCTGATATAAAATATGTCGTATTATTCTGTATCTGAAATATGAGATTTTGATGTTTGGTATATACACGTCTTACATTTCAGTCCTATCAGTGAGTTAAATAGATTATTAACTATTACTGTGACTATACATAGAAGAGCATAAATTCCAATTAAATAGATGTTAGTATTTAATAACCACATAATGTATATGATGAATATAAATATGTATTATAATCTCAGAGATATACGAAGCTGAAATTAAAAGCAAAATTGCAGAAAAATAACCAATTATATGGATTATTACTATCAACAAGTTTCTTTTAATAAGATGAGAAATTAGAAACCGGGACATTTGATGACCAGAATATGAAATTATTTTAGGAATTTGCTTAAAATCCCCTACACTAAATTTCTATAAAACCTTGAACCGGTTCATAAGGCAGTGAAAATATTTCTGGTCAAATTTATATTTTCTAAGCCCAAATCAGTGATATGAATCAATGAAATAACATTCAGTTTAAGTAAGTACACAAGCTACTGCCGTCTGGCGAATCAAATAAATGAACTGGTAACATTGACTTATTACATTGGATGTCTCGGTATTTTGCAGAAATCACTATTAAATCAGTAAAATTCAGTAATTGTATTTAATTATTATATGGCGCTGATTAATAGTTGATCAATTTTCACCGGTTTTCACTGATTTGGCTCAATTATCACTGATTCAGATTTAGAGTGTAACTTCTCGGGATTTTCTTTACTAACAAAGCATGACAGTATGTAAAATTACTTTCTGGTGTAAAAATTCTAAACCTCTAAATCAGAATGTACAGTAATTGAATACATGACTCACCCCTGACTCTGGAACATCCTTCAGGTGTCCCTCGGGTGTCTCGGTGATGGGTGACGTAGCCTCTTCCAGACGTTCCCTGAAACAAGTTCCCCTGTGTTAGTGTATTGCCAGCATCCACCGATGTCTCACATCGATCAGTTAAACTGAAATTTAACGTGGAGCTGGATATTAAATACACGGCCAAAGTGCCTTCAATACCTTGACTATGAAGTTCAGGTGAAATAATCCAGGCCTCGCTATGCATGTATTATATTTTCTCTGCTATACATTCACCTGAAACATCTGTTTTATTTACGTACTGTTAAGTATATATTTGCAGTTATGTCAGTGCTCGTTGTAACTGTATACTTGCCAGGCTTGTTTGAAGTACTGGAAGGACGTGGTCAGAAGGAAACAGGTAGATAAGTAACTGACTGAGCAGGGCTCATATGAATACAAATGAGGTGGATGTTGCTACTCGCAGATAGCATCCGCGTGACTCCGCCTCAGATCGCAGGCAACACAAAGCAACCTGTCACTGAAATGCTGAAGACCGCCGTCCTGTCGCTGAAATCTTACTCGTTCCAGAAATAATCAGCGAAGTGACATGAGTATTTCTTGGAGACTAACTTACATCCAGGACAACTGTGACTGATCCCCCGCAACATAATTGCTGTTTGTACTGATACTTTGACATTCCATAATAAGCACCGTATACTACGCTAATTCATATAATATAATGTTCTGACGTAAATAATTATTTGACCAATCAAAGCCAATCCATAAGACTCAATACAAATATTATAAAGAAAAATACACTCATCTCGTATAAGGTGTGCATTTGCATAAATTAGGTACGATATAATTACTGAATGTCCTTATATAAATCACTCGAACAAGGAATATAAAATATTTTAAATACAACATAAAACCATTGAAATGATCCAATCTTATATCCCAAGAAAATCTTTTTTAACAAATTTTTATTGAGCTAGCTATACGCCCAGGGAACTACGCCATAAGACATTTTGTNAAAATCTTTTTTAACAAATTTTTATTGAGCTAGCTATACGCCCAGGGAACTACGCCATAAGACATTTTGTGTAGAGTAAACTGACATTTTAGAATACACTACGGCAGATTAAATAACTTAATTATATCTAGCTTGCCCGTAATATATGCATGGTGTTATATTGGTTCAAGCTAACCCTACATTTGAGCTTATTATCGTAGTATTTCAATTTAATTTTATTTAAGATAATATATTAAAAATGGTATATTTTATGTCTTTGATATTCAAAACAAATTAAAATTTCAGAGACTTTTAAAAATTTTAAATTTATAAAAAATTACTATTTGAGAATTAGTTTTTATCCTTACTCTTTTGCCGTTATGCAGACAAATTTAAAGATTATTATTTATTGAACTNTTTTTATCCTTACTCTTTTGCCGTTATGCAGACAAATTTAAAGATTATTATTTATTGAACTATACGTAATTGTGGCCTTCATTTTTCTTGCATTTAAATCTATTGTCAGTTTGGTATATAATCGTAAGGGCTATATTNATACGTAATTGTGGCCTTCATTTTTCTTGCATTTAAATCTATTGTCAGTTTGGTATATAATCGTAAGGGCTATATTTCCTAATATTTCAATTTTATATTGCGAAACAAAAGGATATAATATGTGGTGTTTCGACACATAAAGCGTACGAGTAACTTTATTAATACAAGGTTAACTTATATAATCCTAGACAAGAAACTTTCCGAATTTGTAAATTTAATNGTACGAGTAACTTTATTAATACAAGGTTAACTTATATAATCCTAGACAAGAAACTTTCCGAATTTGTAAATTTAATATAAGCTGAATGAAATAGAACAGTATCACATTCCCAATAATTATGTGGTTAAGAAAGCCGATATTTTAAAAGTAGGTGTGATTTACAAATCATGCTAATTTAAATGACAGTAACATAAAAGTTAAACTAATTTTGGCCCAATTATAAAATAATATTAGAGACTCTAAGGAATCAACATTAACATCTTTGTTATTAGGTGCTATATTCAAATTTGCATTATAATAAAAAAAACGTATCAAATTGTCGAAATGTGGGTAGTTAAATTAGTAATTTAAATCCAGTATACAAGAATGAGTCTGTGATGCTGTATGAAGACAATAATTTGGAAGGAAACGTAGGTTTAAAATAAGATTTCAGCTTAGAGAAAATGCTACAAGTCTGGTGTTTTTTATTAGATAACGCAAGTGTACTGAAATTGGTGAATCAAATTTGAAGAGCTCCACTATATTTACAGTGATGTGAACACAAACATACCTACACAATATAACACACATGCTTGCAACTCAGNGAAGAGCTCCACTATATTTACAGTGATGTGAACACAAACATACCTACACAATATAACACACATGCTTGCAACTCAGATAGGAAGGCTATCTTGAAAAAACATAACGCTATGGAGGTTGGCGAATAATATGTAAAATAACTGGAACCTAAATTTAGTCAGTGGTTGATCGCTGAAATTGTTGAGAAGCTCACACGTCATTGTATTATTTAGTAGTTGTGGCAAGTTTTAGCTGTTAGCTAAATTTGTGGTTTTTATGACTAATGATTAAACTCACAACTGTCCGCTCGCGCCTGTTGTAATAAGATCTGTATTTTCAAGATCCCCACCTGGAGCTACGCTGATAAGGTGATAAGAGAATAATTAAAAACAATTTAATAAAATATTATAAAACTAAAACATGTAGCTCGAACTTTCTAATTCGAAGCCTTCTGCACATTCCCAATTAAGTAATCGGTCAAAATAATAATAACAACTTTAAATGCCAAACATTCAACCCCGCCAGCTGAAACCCGCATTTTTGTGACAAACAAAAAATGTTGATATGCAATACATATAACCTCAGCTTACACAATGCATGTGTCAAATTACCAGGTGTTATTTGAATTTTAAAAATTAATGTTATATCTTACCTGTAAACTGGAAGAGATTACATCACATCTGAATACAGGATAAACACAATAAAACATGTTTTTCCGTTCATGTTGGACATAATGTGTTTTGTAAGCTTGCTTCGTTTATTCAATTTATTGTGAAGTTCAAAACTGGTTGCCTCAACAGCAGTTTGTCAAATTTTATGGCGACAACCAATAATTAATTACCAACCTCTGTGTCCTGTGGCAGCGCACTCTATTTGTGTAAAACATACAACCTCTAGCATACCTGTTGTGTTTCGAATATGCCGGACTGCTGAAGTGTAATTAAGTTTGAGAAATTACTGTATTATATAAAATTAACCTGTATAATCATTGCAGACTATATTTATAATTCATTGCGCATCTGATTATAAGGTTTGCTCTCCGCGCAGACAATTAGCAATTTTTAACTGCCACTATGTTACAGAGTTGTATACAAACCATTCTAAATTTTGATAAAGACCATGATATTCTGTGCATTGCTCAGTCGCAAATATGCACTGCTAAAGAATTGTGATGTTCTAATAAAGTAGTATTTAAGACTGCTACCTGGGATAAGAGAACGTAAACCTCACTCGCATTATTGCTATATTCCTGACTACATGAGTTCATAGGTAACGTTCCTTCCAAGACACTGGGTGGGGACTTCGGTTAAGCTGTTATTCGCCATTTTGGAATTTTCCTTTTTCCCTCAAAATTTTATTTTTCCCTCTTAAACACCAAAAATATTTTTCCCTTTTTTCCTCAAAAGTTTTCCGTTTGCAGAAAAATTAAACAAAAAAGTGCTTGCTCCTTTATGTGGCTGACTGATACTTCATTGTAGCTGAGTTATCCCAAACATAAGTTTCAATAAGGATTCTAAGGAGTATACGATCATGATATAGCGAATATATAACCCCATGTCAGGACAACCATATTGGATTAAGGGGGTATGTACCTACCCTCCCTTCATTTTTAACTCACTACTGTCACCCCGACATCCAAACTCCCCTCACTCACACCTCCACCACTATACGCACAAAATCGCCACCCCATCTTACAACTCTTCCACAACCCCCTCCCATTTATCAAGCTTCAAACATATTTTATCTACAAAGTATATATCAGTTAGAGCAATTTATATCACTGCCACCAAACAAGATAGGGAAATTATTCATTCTTATATTGTTAAACCAAATATAGAAACACAATGAACAACACGTCAACTACAAAAAATAACCAGAGGAAAGAATAGATAAACTGAGGATACACAAAACCATAAAAAATTATTATAAGTCTTCACGAGGTTTCGGGATCTGGGATCTGTCCCCTTCTTCAGGTGAGAAGCTGGAATAACGAAAATTGTAGACTGAGTTAGGTGAAAATTCGGGGCTAGTGTTTCATTTTGTTTTATGTTATATTTTCGTGTGTTGTAAATTATATTGTGGTTTTTTTATTGTTCTGTTTTGTTCACATCAGTGGTGTTTTGTTTTAGACGCCGTGTTTTCTACTCTTTTGGTTTTGCTTTTGTTGTCCGTCCTGTTTTTTAAAATACGTTTTTCGTTTGTCTTTTTAACGTTTTAATCTTCTTTTTACAAGGAAATAGCTTTTCCTGATTATCTGTGTGTTGTGTTGTAAAAGATTTTGTCTTGCTGAGTCTGTGGATGTTTATTTAGTCTAATGGGCGACAATGGACACAGTCCAATAAAATCATCGTAAATAAATGAACTCACCATTGTCATTAAACATCAAAAATAAAGTTTTGTTGATGTTGAATACAAGACAAGGAAAAGTGTCAAGAACTATATTGGAATGGTTCTCTCTAAGGAAATGGGTGTCTTAACCGTAAAATTTTTGCGAAGCAAAATTAACGGAACGTTTTATTCCCTGAAATAAATGCCATTGCACTAGTTGATGGTTGTAGCATTAGGCAAGTACTAGAG
This sequence comes from Clitarchus hookeri, assembly GCA_002778355.1. NCBI lineage: Eukaryota > Metazoa > Arthropoda > Insecta > Phasmatodea > Phasmatidae > Clitarchus > Clitarchus hookeri. The sequence continues at coordinate 49,585 of NQII01008617.1, read as the reverse complement.
GAACCAGAACTATTTAAAACGATTAATAAACAATTTTTAATTATAGGTTATACTATACTTTTAATTTTCGACACTAGTTTTGTGTTGTTTGAAGAAAGTTAACGTGTATCAAATGTTTCTAAACTAATGGTTGTATAACTTTTAGCAATGTGACATAAAAGTTATTGATTAACCAGAACTGAACCTTAGGGAATAGTTGTATTGCAAAACTGATTATAATTGTAAATAAAATATTATATTATTATAATTATATATACTTAATATTTTCAATAATTTTCATCAGGCCTTAATAAAATACATAGTAAAGTCAACTCCATGCTATAGAGCAGCAACTCTATGATCACTACATTTGTATTACATATTATAATATTACAAATATTAAGTGTTGATTACCGCTGTTAATTTAGTGTTCACCAAGTATTCATTACTGATTAGGAAAAAATATCATGAATAAAATATAATTTCCAGTTTTATTTTATGCAGTCATTTTAATTTTCCCTTTTTTTTCCTTCGTAGAATAACACACGTAGAAACTGAAGGTTTTTTTTAGAGAGTAAAGAATTATTTTTCTGACTTTTTTACAGAAAATTTTAAACATTTCAATACTTAGATCCCTAACTTTTGTATAATCGGGCATAACAGATTTATTCTACAAATGATGATATATGAGTAATTGGTTTAGAAAGAAGTCTAGCAGAACGATCGTTATAATAAATGTCGAGCGTTTCAGTAGTATATTTCGTTTTCATTTTCCAAAGAATATGCAACTCCTGTTATAGTTAATGCAGTATGTTCTTCAGCGCCTTAAGTTCGGTTTGAATCTGTGTAATAGTTTCCGACATAAAAGGCTAAACATTTGAAAAATAATCCAGCAACGTTGTTAAAATGTGCCTAATTTTTACATTGGTACGTATTAAGAAGCAGTAATTTTTTAATTCAAAGAAGGTGCGAATCCATTAAGAATTAATATTTTACCATTATATTTTAACTTACTAAACAAAAAAATAACAGCCCATTTGAGTGGCAATGAATTTTAAGGCACACAATTATAAATCTGGAAAAAAAATTGTGTACGAATATGTTTAATTGTTCTAGAGATAAGTAGGCATATGCAAACAAAGAAAAAGTGAGCATCAGTATAAATTTAAGCAAATAAATAATTTTACTTAGTTCATCTTGGCTTTGTTGCAATATTTACGCCAACTGTAGAGATAATGTATAATAAACCAATACAGAATAGTAATTTTTTTAAATACTACATATTCTCTAGAAAATTGCACCGCTGAAATAAACTTTTTTACTAAAACAGAAATGGGATTTCAGTAGTTGGAGTATAAAAAACCCCTTAATGTTTAATCAGCAGTGGCTTTGAAGTGGCGATATAGAAATATATAGAAATTAATTTACTTTGTATTTTGGATCAACACATCCGCGGCACGTTTGGTTTAGGCCTGTTATTTGTCTCTAGTAATGAAAACTAATAATTACTTGAAATTGCTCCATCTAAGAAAAGTTTCACGAAAATTTTCGGAATCTATACCTTAACTAAGGTAAAGCAAAAAACAGTAATAAGAGACGAAGATTAATTAAAATTTATTTAACAGGCCTGTAGACGAGAATGAACAAAGATTTAATGATCAAAACCGAGCAGCAAATTACTACCAATTTATTCAGATTTGACGCATAAGATCCACATATTAAGAATTCTCTATACCACAAAATGGCATCTAAAAGACCATTGGATTAGCATCTCATTTATTGCGGAACTTATTACCAGAATAAATGTTTGATTGAAGTAGCTGCACCATACTACATAAATATGGTTTAGAAGCTATTGATAGATTGAAAATGTTATAATTAAGTGCCGCATAACATATCAGTAAATGTATTCTAGTTTAATATTATCCCTACGTGTTACATGCTCTATAGTCCATATTTTTAGTTGCTGCTATGTTTTGGTGTTACGTGATAACTTTTAACGCGTATTTCATTGGCGGCAGATTTGATGGGCTGAAAGTAACTAATAAGGCTGCTTGGCGTCAAGCTTAGTTATTAATTAAACTTTTGTTACACGTTTTTTAATTTGGTGTAATCTTTCAACGTTAGTTTTGTAAGGGCTTTCATCGTTTTTAAATTAAAGTGCCCAACGTTGAATTGATTGTAAAAGTTTTCATTTAANAACGTTGAATTGATTGTGAAAGTTTTCATTTAAAAATCATTTTAAATAATTATAAATTTTTATTATGAAGGGTTAGCTTTTATTTGACATACTCTTCACCTAATTTCTGATGTAAATATACTGTTTTGCTAAAAATTTGTCTGCTTAATTACTTCTATGCATTATTTTGAAAAAACCACAAATGAGCAGCGCCCGTAGGAGAAAAATTACATNTCAAAACTCACGCAAAAACTGTAAATGTAAATTCTTTAAAAGCGTCTTATTTGGTGAGTTATCGAGTGGCACAGGCCGAAACCCTCATAAAACCGTGTGTTAGTGATATTGTCTCTTGCATGCTTAACGACAAAGCAGTTAAACTTGTGACATCGGTGCCGTTATCAAACAACACTGTAAGGAGGAGGATTCTTGATTTATCAAGTGATGTGAAGGAATCACTGGTTTCTCGCATTGAACACGTTTCTATTGATGAAACAGAACTGTGGCTTAGGAACTAGTTGTATTGCAAAACTAATTATAATTGTAGTTAAAATATTATATTATTACAATTATATATACTTGATATTTTCAATAATTTTTACTAGGCCCTAATAAAATACATTGTAAGCCAACTCCATACTACTGAACATCAACTCCATCAACTCCATGCTATAGAGCAGAAACTCCATGGTCACCACATTTTTATTACTTAACATAATATTATAAATATTAAGTATTGATAACCGCTGTTAATTCCAAATTGACCAACTATTCATTACTGATTAGAAAAAAATATTAGGAGTAAAATATAATTTCCAGTTTTATTTTATGCGCCAGTTTAATTTTCCCTTTTTTTTTCTTCAAAGAATAACACACGTAGAAACTGACTGTGTTTTTTAGAGAGTAAAGTATTATTTTTGTAATTTTTTTACAGAAAATTTTAAAGACTTCATTAATTAGATCCCTTATTTTTGTATAATCGGGAATAACAGATTTTATTCTACAAATATTAATATATGTGTTATTCGTTTAGAAAAAAGTCTAGATGGACGATTGTTATAATAAGTGTCGAAGCGTTTCAGTAGTATATTTCGTGTTCATTTTCCAAAAGAATATGCAACTCCTGTTATAGTTCATGCAGTATGTTCTTCAGTGCCTTGAGTTAGGTTTAAATCTGTGTAATAGTTTCCTGCATAAGAGGTTTAACATTTAAATAATAATCCAGCAACGTTGTTAAAATGTGTCTAATTTTTACATTGGTACGTATGAAGAAGCAGTATTTTTTTATATCAAAGGAAGTGCGAATCCATTAAGAATTAATATTGTATCATTATATTTTAACTGACAAAACCAAAAAAATAGCAGCACATTTTAGTGGCAATGAATTTTAAGGCACACAATTATAAATCTGGAAAAAAAAAATTTGTGTGTTCGAATATGTTAAATTGTTCTAGAGATAAGTATGTCATATGTACACAAAGAAAAAGTGAGAATCATTTAAAATTTAAGCAAATAAATAATTTTACTTCGTTCATCTTGGCTTTGTTGCAATATTTACGCCAACTGTGGAGATAATATATAATAAACGAATACAGAATAGTTAATTTTTTAAATACTACATATTCTCTAGAAAATTGCACCGCTGAAAGAAATTTTTTTACTGAAACAGAAATGGGATTTCAGTAGTTGGAGTATTAAAAAAAAACCGCTTAATGTTTAATCAGCCGTGGCTTTAAAGTGGTGATATAGAAATATAAATAAATTAAATTAACTTTGTCTAATGTATCATTACATCCGTGGCGCAATTGGTTTAAGCCTGTTTTTGTCTCTTTTAATGAAAATAAATAATAACTTGAAATTGCGCCATCTTAGAAACGTTTCACGAAAGTTTTCACGAATCCATACCTCAACTTAGGTAAAGCAATAAACACTACTATGAGACGAAGATTAATAAAAATTTATTTAGCAGGCCTGTAAAGAGAATGAACAATTACATATATACGGCAACATAGTTTTAATGATAAAAAACGAGCAGCAAATTACTACCTAGTTGTTCAGATTTGACACATTAGATCACCATATTTAGGATTCTTTATACCACAAAATGGCATCTGAATGACCACTTGATTAGCATCTCATTGATTTATTAGGGAACTTATTACCAGAATAAATGTTTGATTAAAGAAGCTGCACCATACTACATAAAAATGGTCTAGAAGCTGTTGATATATTGAAAATGTTATAATTAAAGACTGCAAAATATATCGGTTAATATATTCCAGTTAAATATTAGCCCTACGTTTTACATGCTCTAGAGTCCATATTTTTTGGTTGCTTATATGTTTTGGTGTTACGTGATTACTTATAAAGCATATTTCATTGGCGGCAGATTTGATGGGCCAGAAGTAACTAATAAGGCTGCTTGGCGTCAAGCATATTTATTAATTAAATTTTTGTTACACGTTTTCTTATTTGGTGTAATCTATCAAAGTAGGTTTTGTTGGGTATTTCTTCGTTTTTAAATTAAGCTGCCCAACGTTGAATTGATTTTAAAAGTTTTCATTTAAAGATCATTTTAAATTATGGAAATTTTTTATTATGGAGGGTAAGCATTATTTTGAATGCTCTGTACCTGATTTCTGATTTTAATTTACTGTTTTGCTACAAATCTATCTGGTAAGCTATATGTATGCATAATTTTGCAAACACTACAAATGAGCAGGTGCCAAAGGAGAAAAATGAAATAAATTTGTCTTCCGTACGAAGAAACAAATGTATTCAATGAACGGTTACCAAATCTACTCTAAAGGACATACCAAGAGAGACACGCGAAGATTTACGTAATATTATTAACAATTTATTACACGGTGACCAAATTAAAAAGTCAAAATATTAGGAATAATCCTGCCTTAGTGGTAGGCGCAAGCCTAAAATTCTGTAGCCTTTAGCTCAATCACACGATTCGGTGAGACGAGAATATTCAGATTTATATTAATCATCGTAAAAACTTAATATCTTATTCAGGTAACACATCAACGTCATAGTACAGTTGGTTCCATTATAAACGGCAGAAAACTGCAATACCCAAAAACACGATGTTAACGGCTGGATTACCCGAAAACATATAACTTTTGTCCCTTTAAAATTTATAACTCACCTTCGAGTTGGAGCGGAAAAAATCGCAGTTGGAAATAATATGCAAAATATTAAAAATGTTTTGCCAGTCATCTTTACCAATGTAAGCACTTCTGAGTTTGGTTGAGATATTCCGTTTTCTGTTGAGGTAAATAAAGTGTTACCCTAGCAGCAGATTGTCAACTTTTCTTGCATCAAGCTTATTATAGTTCTCTATGCTATGTGGCTGCGAATTATATTTTTGTTTGTAGGAAATTAGCACTAGTAAATATTATTGATTATGAGACTGCTGTTTTAATATTAAAGTTTAATTTTTATTCATGGAACGACAAGAAAGATCTGAACTACACAGAGTTAATTCCTACAACATTCCGTTTTAATAATTGTTTGCGCAAAGGTGATCTACTCGTCCTTAACTGTTTCATATTTGTGCCAACAAAAAGTAGGAAAAGAACCTATGAAATCCCGCGAGAAATGAAATGGGAATAATATTTTATATTTTTGTTAGGCGATTTCAAGCAAAAAAAGTATTATAGTTTTACAAGTTGTATTTCGCGACCTGTAGGACTGATTCAATGACACTAGTATGATATAAATATACATACACACTTTTTTTCTGTGAGCCGTTTTTAGTAGAGTGACCGAGTGATTTGCCCAGGCTGAGTGACCGGACTCAGACCACTGAGAGTATAAATATGTACTCAACAACTAGTAGCGACACTACGAAGTGAGAACACATCTTCACGGAGTGATCTTTCACGTCTTTAGCCACAGGAGAATCCGCGAAACTCGACTGTCTCTTCACTTTGGTGATCAATGGACTTAGAAATATGGCCACCACCGGCTAAGCCACAAGAGAGATGCACACACACCAACGCCTAACTTCACATCCGAATACACTAAAAGCGGGCTAAATGTTTTTAATATTTATGGCTTAGTATTTTTGACACAGTTGGAAAATGCCATATTTAATTAAAATAAATAATGGCATTTCTCATTATTATGAAAGCTAACCTTTATTGAGAGAAGTTGAAATTTCAACTTCCCACCCTCTATTTACGTATATTGAAAGAAAAACTTGAAAGTCGCTCGTCACATAAAATTCAACCATTCTCTTCCCACTCTCCTGTGGTTTTATAACTGGTATCTCGAAGTCATTAAGTCGTCACAATGCAGTTTAAAAAAATCGAAATTATTACTGTGTTCCTAATGTATTTCTGTCATACATCTAATATATCTGTGTGCAAACGGATGTGTCCTCACTAAGTGACATACTAGCGTATAGTGTGAACCGCTGGAACTACAAAAGTTAAATTTTTAAGGGCACGGGTTTCCATTAGCGCTTTTGCAGCAACCATTGATAAGTGATCTTACGGAGTTTTGGCACTAGGGAACGAAAAATGATTTAATTGATTTCGCAGATTTAACAGCATCTGGTCAAACCAGACTGTTCAGCTATCTGCTTTCAAAATTCTTAACATACGTAAAAATTAAATGCATGTTTACTCTAATGCTGAACCTAATGGAAGATAAATAAATTCAAACTTATTTTCTATCAATTCAGAATATACCTTAAACCTGTTTTGTTTCTTGCTTCGAAATATAAAAAAAGTCTTTAATATTAACTGGAATTTGGAAATTCAGCCACTCTGGCGGTGAAAATGCAATTAATGTGTTACCGATGAACACTCAGTACCTATCTCCTGTACCAGATGAGATAATACGATGTTTTTTTACTTCAGTGGAATACAATTTTAACGCTTATAATTATTATAATTAATTCCATAGTCTAGTTAATTCTCTAGGAGCGGTAAGTAAATGTTGCAAAAAATGTCCGTTTAATTTATTTGTGGCACTCGGTTATTACATAACAAATAAAATTTCAGGGCGTACGTAACCGCAATAAAAATTAAAATTATTTCTCTTTTCACAAACAACATTGCTAGTGGAAAAGAATAAAAGTCTGTGTTTACCAATTATATTCAAAAGGTAAGAAAATTAATAATTTTATTTTATTTAAATAAGAACTACAAAAAATATCAGTTTTTGGAATTCTGCCGTGAGTTTCACAATCGCTTTTGTTAAATTAAGATTCGACTTTAAATCGCTTACTACTTTTAAACTTAATCGAGTAAAATCTTTTCTGAAAATAATATTATGGCGTAGGTTTTTTTTCTGGGTGTTCGCTATTTATCGTTTTGGTTTTGCTGTGGTTTCCTGAAATATCACATTCACAAGGGATATAAATGTTCCCCTCTAAAATTAAAACACTTTATCGTAGCACTTCAGCATGCCCATAAACGGTAATTTTTAACTCATAAATTTGAAAATAATTTATTTACGAGCATTTATATAATGATTGCCTGTATTTTATTTGTAAGAGGTTTTGCGCTTGAGAAATATTAGGACCTGTACTTCAAGATCCAGTGATGTAGTCTGCTCGACACAAAGAAAGCACCCTATAATCACCTGCAAGTAGGTGAGATACATTAAAGATGCGCCCACCAGTGTCGATTTNAGAAAGCACCCTATAATCACCTGCAAGTAGGTGAGATACATTAAAGATGCGCCCACCAGTGTCGATTTACTGTTTCATTGTAATTGTGCTGGTCTTAAGTAAACATGCAGCAAGAGTGTAAACTTTACCACACTATGCATCTAATAACAAATTTTAAAGCGCGTTATGTAAGTGATTGGAGAGTTTCTTTTTTAACATAATCCCTTTTTAGACTATTTTCCAAGTGAAATTAGGCTTAAGAAATCACCGGAATTTGATGATGTATGTATCCCTACTAATAACGTTTTATGTATCATACATATTGTAATGGAGTTTAACCGCAATATCGCACAATGAAATATAATCATTACGCAGCTTTTTATTTTTTTTATCTTATATTAAAATAAAATCATAATTTTTTAAACTTTCGAGTAAAGGCGATTGTGACAATAGGTCTACACGTTTTGCACTTTGCAATTCGTTAGGCGATTTTTAGATTGCATTTCATAATTTCAGTATGCTTATTAACAACAATTTTTTCACCATGCACTACCAAAGCAATATCGAATAATTACTTACCTATTTGGGAATTGCCATGNTATTAACAACAATTTTTTCACCATGCACTACCAAAGCAATATCGAATAATTACTTACCTATTTGGGAATTGCCATGTAAGTACACCCAAAATCTTTTATGTTAATTTGACGAGATATAATTACAATAATTAAGGTCAATAAATACGCTTATTGTTTTATGTGGTTTTCCGCACTTGGGGGCCGCAGTGGTGTAGTGGGTTTGCTACTCGCCTCCCACACAGGCGAACCGGGCCCGATTCCAGGCGGGGTCGCTTCTGGATTTTCGCAGCGGCATCGTCAGGTTGGCGGGTTTTCTCGAAGTTTTCTCAAGTATCCTGGCCTTGCATTCCTTCGCTGCGCCATATTCACCTTACTTCACTCTCATCGCTCTAGACATGCCAAGAGCCGCTTAAATACCGTCACTCCACTCTCCAGTTTCCCCTAACTGTTAACCTGTGTGAAAATAATTTTAGAGATTTACAAAAATTCTTATTAGTAATTTATTAATATGCATGGCAGTGGATAATTTTGGCAGCATTACTCCGTCGTTACTTCATTATTTGTGAACTGCACTTTTTTCTTTATTCTAGTGTTTGTTTTCGTTCACAGCAAGGCGACTCTGTGGAACCCTATTTGTCTACGCCGTCCATACTGACTCTGGCTTATGTCAGATGCTTTCCCTCGATGTTTAATATAAATATAATTGCCCGTTTCCTACTTCTGTAATGCGCTTAGTGCAGTAAGTGAAATTAATATTGGGTATGTTTATGAGGTGTATGCTGTTTAGTTTTTGTGGTTTCGATGTAGGACGCTAATACTTAATTTGGTAGGAGGTGCCGAAAATGGTATAATTATTAAATTTTNTTTTTGTGGTTTCGATGTAGGACGCTAATACTTAATTTGGTAGGAGGTGCCGAAAATGGTATAATTATTAAATTTTGAAATCTAGTCACCAGAGGAACAAAATTTGTGTGCATGTGTGTGTATAGAGGAGATCACGTATGGTTAAGAAGGACATGAACAACCGAACACTTGGCACAAATCGTAGCGTTATTTAATGCAATATTTTTAAANACGTATGGTTAAGAAGGACATGAACAACCGAACACTTGGCACAAATCGTAGCGTTATTTAATGCAATATTTTTAAAAGACCTACATCTTAATTACACAAAATTACAGATACACAACCACAATTCTCAAATTACAGCACAATTTTCGATATTAACTGAAATTAACAGGTTCTTAAACCACTGAGTTTTGGGCAAATGGTACGGGTACCTTCCTAACTCAATGCATTAGCATAAAGCTGTTCCTCATGTGAAAGCTTACTACCAGTTATAAGATAAACCTAATTAAAACTCTAAAATGACAAGAATAAACGTGTAAGATGTGAAATGTTAAAATTTTCACAGAAAATACTGGGGTGTATAAAAAGCATCTTGCAATAAAGTCACCATTAAGTTCCACAGATATCTAAAGTAACATGTCAGGAAAAGCCGTGTGCAGGTTCCCAACAAACACCTGGGTTTTAGGGTACTGCTAACGCTATCATCCGGTAACTAACCAATAATGTGGCAATTTACTCGAAGAATCGATGTATTGTACCTGATGTTACAAACAGTGACTATATAGCCTTCACACATTAATGAAAAAAAAATTATCAGAGTAAATCTAGTTTCAGTAACAAGCAGCGATAATATGGCATTCACACCATAATTAAAATGGCCAGCTTAACGTAGGTTAAAAAATAAATTACGAGGATGTTAAATAGTGCAAGAAAATTGGCAATTGTTAATAATCGTGGCTTTCTCAAAGAACTGAAAAAAATTACAGGAAATTATACGTTTCAACATTAATGACTGCCTTGAATACGAATTTAATAAGGCCATCATTTATTGGCAGTATATACGATGACTTGGTTTGTATTTATGGCTTTATAAAGATCTCGGAAATGTATGAAAAAAAACGTAATATTTATGGAAAAGGGCTGCTTAACTGAGTAAAATGCAAGATGACCTAACTAAATTAGCATAATGTCATGAGAGGACAGTCACTGTGAACGTGTGAGCCCATGTGCAATCGCGCATCAGAATATGAATTCATCCTGTGTTAAGCAACCTAATGTAACACTATCATAGGTTTTGCATTATTTTTCAAACAATGTGTGTATTATAATTAAAACAATTGTCATTAAATCATCTGAATCCTTATTGTTCTTCTCCCAACACGCGATAGCGCATCGGCGTACACACACACACACCCTGTGATTCACCTATCCCGATGTTTGGTATACATAGTATAGGTCTTCGTGCATTTACCACGACTAAACAACGACATGTTATTGCAGTTATTGAATGTTAGTATTGGAGCTCTTCCACTCTTTCCTGGCTGTGGTATCTTAGTTCACGCTGGTGCATATTATATGCGGTATTTCATGTGTTCAGAACGCCAGTCCACTCGTTCGGGATATTCGCATTCAAAGAATCACGCTAAAATAGACCACTTAAAACATTTGTGGTTGTGCTGGTATTTTGCGATATAATGGTGGCTTCTTTTCTCTTGATTGATTCTGGTAGCTGGATGTACGACGAGGCACGAAGCGGTTACAGTTTGTTACGTAGGAGCTGTAGTTGTTAACTTTTGAAAACACCCACCCCGATTTGCGCTCTATCTTTCTCTCTCTTTCTCTTCGCATTTTTTTTTATTAGGGTTTTACGGAATTTTTATTTTATGAGACGTATATACTGGCACATTCTAAGTCTTACATTTCCTTTCGGCCGTACCTCCGTTAGATAATGTTAGTTTCGCATAATCACACTCGGACCACACATTAAATGTATATGGCCCTGCTCTCGTACTTCTTTGGTGAGATGTCCAATGATATTATTTGGGATGCGGGCCAAAAACATGCAAATATCTTGTGACGAACCATCATCATTTCTTTCGACGTACATATTTCAATTGCGCCGAAAAGTGGTTTCTGTCTAGACAAAAACATTAGCATTACGTTCCCATACTCGGTCTCACTGTATAAAAAACCTAGAAGATACGCGAATCTGGTCGCCTTATATACCTGCAGAACACGAGATATCACGAGTATATATACACATATATGCATGTGTACAGATTTTAAAATTGAAAAAAAAAATTCTATTCAGAAAATAATTTGTTGATTATTTTTTAAATTACTTTTGCTGTCTTTATGGTTTTTTCAAATGTTGGGAATTTAGGTCTTTATATGCAGGCATTTGGGTCTCACATAATGCTTGCAGCATGAGGTGGTCTTTACTCAGTTTTGGGTTATTCAGGCCATCATTACTTATAAAAAAAACTGCACGAGTTATCGTAATGAATTTAAATATTAAATTTTATTACTCGGTGAATTAAATTGGTTTTAAGTTAAATGCACAGAGCTGATAGTAAACTTAAATGAATGTAGAAGCTAATCGAAGGAGAAAGAGAGGGAGATGTTGGAATAGACCTAGTTAGAAATATTTGCATCGTATTTGTTTTACATGTAGGTGCTCTTCCGGACGATAAACGTTTTTTTTATATCGGATAATAAATGCAGATTTTTGATTTGGCTTATCCTATATCTGTAGAAGTAATATAGCCTTGAGATCCCTAGAAACAGACGCATATTCTTGAAGGGTTAGTAAGCGTATTCGATAAGCTTCTTCGCGTAGCACAGCAATCCCGAGACGAGCCGAAGAGCGGACTCTTAGGAAGCGAGAATCACGAGTCTCCCTTCTCTATTTAAAATGTATGGTTCTCGTAGTCCAATATTCACACTACGCACACTTCTAACAGTATTAGTCATCCCAATGTAATAGTAATGTTTAACATTTCTTCAATAGGACCTTTGGTAGGTAAACCTGCACCTTTGCGGCAATCAGAGTAATACTGTTGGTATTTAAACATATATTTCTCTGATCGCAAGCCGAGATGCAGTTGTACAGAACTATAGTGAGGATTTCTCAGTGCTTACTACAGCTAAGACCACATGGCTCATGTAACGAGGAGGCCGGACTTGTAATATTGGTCGAGCCTTACTCATGGTATAACTCAGAATGTAATAATAAAACTAATTACCAATTAGTGCGGAACCCACTTTAGTTAGGAAGGTCTCTGCTGAATCATTCCATGTTTTAGCTGAAGTTAAAAACCCTTACAAGCTATAAATAAAAAACGTAGATGCTAAAGTATTGTTTAGCGAGCTTTGAACACCTCACCATAATTCAGATATACATTTACTGCTATGGTTGAGCTTTTTGAAACAAGGTATCCCCATTAATATGTTTTTTGCATGAGTATGTGGTTTCCTCCTTATTAATTATCTACGTAAGAGGTATCATTTAGTTGGAATAAGATATGCTTGATGCTAGTCTCAAAGAAATAAAGTATTGTAAGTTGATCCGTTCATACACCATTTAGCAGAGAATCTGGATTTGTTATAGTATAACTATATTTAAGTTCATTCGTTTGTAAACAACAGGAAGTCTACCTGTGCCTTTGTGGAGTTAGGACAGTTATATAATATCACTTTGATGTAAACTTCACTAAAATCTGCTTAGTGTATTAAAACAACACCACATAGATTTCGTTTCATGGTATATTTTAATTGCGGTATATTAAATAATTTTTTTAATTTTAAAAGCATTGAGTATATAAAAAGATAACTCATAGTAATTTGTGAACTACCACATACGTTTGAAAGTGATGTCCGATCTGTGCCAGACCGCTAAATAAAATGCAGTCAGGAAATATGAACATGATAGCGAATGGAAGCCACCTCCCCTGGAATGTGCCTTTACAGTTCAAATCTCGGGACCTTTGACATGTGTTGTTTTTCCAGATGCATGTCAAGGTTAAAGCAGCATGCAGAGGGCCCACCTTATATAGCCTTTTGGCAAAAACAGGCGGTGTTATCGCAGTAATTAACCAATCTAAACAAAATAATGAACTGTTCGTTCGTTTCAATTGTTACAATATCATTCTTCTCACTGCAACGTATAACTGGTTTATTACACAATATTGTGAACGACTGAGCAGTGAAGTTTCTATTAATATAATGCGTTTAAAATCGTGCATATTTTTTGTTTTACATCCAGATCTTTTCCCTTAAGTTTAAAAGCTATAAGTAAATATATATATTTTTTTGCAGTGAATTTTTGCACTGTATCGACACTAATGTTTTCTCATTTAAATAACAACGGTTGAATTCGTGAAGAATTTCTCGGTCCACGCCAGAACAGCAAATTCTCGCATACGTATGTCAAATTGTCACACGTGAATTTCAGGATGGAGCAACTACCTCACTCCACTACAGTCCAAGCAAGAACTATTATATGCTACAGTTCAAAACACGCACGTTTCCTTAATGTATATTTGCAGTATAACACATAAAAAAATATAAATGATTTTATTACGAAGCATTTATATCCAAGCAATAGTGAATGAGCTATTCAATCATAAGTTCAATCACTTACCGCGATGTATAAAAACATATACTACCTTTTTTTATGGGAATCTTACTTTTTCTCATAAAACCTGAATGTGCATAAAAACTGCATATTTTTATGACAAATTTAATATCTCAAACGACAATTTAAACTTGTAAAAATATATTTTCAAAGGTTTTCTTTTTCTTTTGTGTGTCCAGAAAGTTGCTTTTATAAGATCTTATAGTTATCTTGAATTTTGGCTGTAAAATGGTTATTGGTGGTATACGGAAGCCAAATTATTCCCACCGACTCAAAGCGTTGGACACAATAAACAAAAAAAAAAAAAACGATTATTGTCTATGACTAATTTTATTTTCGGATAAATTTTTTTTGGATGGCAAGGTTTGTGCAAAATTATATATCAAAGTCAAACATATACTGTTTTTGTAAAGAACAAATAAAATAACCCAAAATTTTTACATAACGCTTAATAAAGTCATCTGGCAAGTCTTTTCTAAATTCATGTTAAGGTATGCTCAGAAAAAGTTATTTTACAAAAATTCATGGGCAGCCACAAATTAGAAATATGCAGGAATCTCATTATTTCCAGCATTTTCAGAGTGAACTATTTAATTTCTGTATGTAGAGTAGTTTTAATGATTTGTACCTAGCTAAAACTGTAACATTGTGATGTTGACATGTATTCATGCAAAAAAAATATGAGCTCTATTGTTTTTTTATAGGGAACAGTAAACGCTTATTACGTCTAAAAGTTGAACAATATGAGGTTAGAATATAAAATAATTAATATTTTTGTAGCCAAAGTTCTTAAGGCTCAGCTTCACCTAATATGCAGGGATTTTTCGTTTAGTGTCATATTTTCAGTTTCAGAGGTATTATTAAAAAATTTATGTTATAGAGTATTAAAAAATTTACTAGATGTTTAATACATTTGTGTCTAATTTCCACTGTGTTTCGTTTCTAGCTTGCAAAAAGGTTAGACTTTATTAAAAATAAAAATAATTCCTTGGCATTTTACATCAAGCAGATAACACACAATGAAAATTACGCACAAAAATATTAAACAATTCATGAATCCGAAATTATGACGTGAAAACGAAACATTTCTGCAAATGGAGCAAAGGTGAGCGTTAAGGTGGATGAGGCGCAACATTCTACTACAAAGGTGTCCCTGTTCAGGCGTGTTTCAATCTGCCTCTTGAACCTGTCTCCAGAGCGAGCTCTTGTTACCCCGTCTCTATCACAATTTCAATTCGTTATTTTGCAATTTAAATTTCACCTGAAAGTAGCCCTAAACTAAAATATTAGTATTTTAAACAAATCACAGGAATCCGAGTTTTGACTCGTGCTACTTGTGATACTGACATTAATTGTGTCTGCAGGAAAGCTAATAATGCTACTTGTATGTGTGAAATGTATTCTGATCTACTTAATTGATTTTCCATTGAATATATGGTGGAGTAATTGCTGGCATTCTAAACGATGAACGTAAAATTTGTGGTTTGGATTCCCATTTCTTCCCAAGAAATTAACCATCTGTGAAATAATGCTGTAGATAACATACATTTATGTGATTAATCAATTTTTTTGGGTGAAATATTATTTCTTACCTTTGAAAATGAGTGGCAAGCTGCTTCTGTTGGGCCACAAGTGGCCAATAGCTGAGCCACAAGTGGCTCACCAATAGTTGGTGACGCAAGGGGGATTACTTACGGTAGGCCAGAAGTAGAAAGCCATTGGGCCACTGCTGCCACATACGGCCCTCTAATGGTGCTGACATGTTTGGGGTACTTTAGGTTACGCAGAAGCGCACCGCTTGTGGTTAGATTGTATTTCTCTACATGGACGTTATCTGAACAGTGGCCCAGAGGTGGCCAACTGCAAGAAGCACCATGAAGGCCAGAAGCATCTGTGAGTTCAATACAGTGGTCGACTTATTGTTAACTCATTATGGAAATATTATGTTGGCCGCTCGTATACAAACAGATTTGTACAAAATGCCAACTGACTATTGCTATTTGGGGGCATTTATCTTGTTCCTTGGTCACATTTACACGCAGTTATAACATCAACACTTTCTTCCAGTCAAGGTATTCGCCAAGCTTAAACCATGTTCATTCTTAAAGCAGACAACTGACTTCTGCCAGAACGACCCTTCACAAGACTGACCACACACACATACCACAGTCAGCACTACATGCAACACAATCAGCACCACATGAACCACAATCAGCACCTCATGTACCACAATCAGCACCACATCGCTCACAAATGGCCCCTCAATGACATTTTTGACCAATAAATGACCCTTTAAATGATACCTTCTAACCCCTAAAGGACACCTAAAAGATCCCTAATGAAACCATAATAACTGATAAATGACCCCTAATGAAACCTAAATGAGCCTCAGTGACACATAAATGCGACTTAATGATTACTGATTGTCCTTTAAAAACCTCTAAATGACATATAATGATTCAAAAATGACGTTTAATTAACCCTTAATGAACCTTAAATGTGGTGAATGCTGTGGTGATTTTAGTGCATGTGGTACTGTTTGTGGTTCATATTGTGCTGATAGTGGTGCTGATTGTGGTGTGCATGGTTCTGATTGTAGTGCATTTGGTGCTTATTATGTTGTATGTGGTGCGTATTGTGGTGCGTGTGGTGTCAGTCTCGTAAAGGATAGGTCTGGCAGGAATCAGTTGTCTGCTATAAGATTAGCCATTGTGATAAGATTAGAGGGGAACATGTCTGGAAGATACTGTTGAAGATGTACTTGCATGGTAATGTAATAATGCAACTAGATAAAATGTCTGGTGGAATGGAGGTGATAAAAAGTTAAATCTCACTGATGAAATGTGTTTGTAAGTGCGTGTGTATATATTATATATATGCTATTATAAAGGCTGATTCAGAAGTCATTGCAACTACAGTTTATCTTCCGAAAATTACCCAACACATGAAATGTACTATGTACAGGTGAAAGTGTACGACATGCAAGTTTTAAAGATGACACACAATGGGGTATGGATGCAGGAATGTCCGGCAAGGAACAAACACAAACATGGCTGCTTGAAATCCCCGAGTAATTGATGCATTCTCGTACAAATTGTATGGACTAATTTGAGAGGATACGTGTCGTAAATCTGCGAGCTATTTAACATTCTTCAAAGTTGTCTCCGAGGTTGTCCACGTTTCGTTGTCAGGGATGAGTCAGACAACTTCACAGCATTTCGAAGAGAGGTGGCGCACATTGACTGTTCTCATGTAGTCGATGGTATTATCCGTCTGCTTCTTCGCTGGCAACGAACCGTGGACAACGTCAGATACTACTTTGAAGTATATTAAACATCTCGTACACGTATGATACATACCCATTCAAATGAGTGTATACAGTTTGTATGAGAATATGTAAATTAACCGGTGAATTCAATAAGCCATATTTGTATTTGTTCCTTGGCGGGCATCCCTGCATCCATACCCCATGCAGTGCTCCCTTTAATACTTTCAACTGTACAGAGTACATTTCCAGGTTTGGGTCATTTCCGGGATAAAAACAATAGTTGCCCTGACTTCTGAATCAGCCCTCGTGTGTGTAAATATATATATATATATATATATATATATACACATAAAGCAAATGTAGTACAATTATACACATAAGACAAGTTGGATATTTTATGAATATGGCCTTCTTAAAGGCACCTACAATGCCATTCATGATCATGGACTGTGTATTATATTGAAACATCAGAGCCCCGCGTACTTTCGTGCCACGAATCGCTTGCCCCATTTACCACTGGCTACGGCGGAAGAGTAGACAGCTCATGTCCTGGCCTGGCCGCATTCGGTGCATGTTGTCAGTCACATCAACAAGCCTAGGCGATCCATCGCAATCATTATCTGGGCACACATCGCCTCACAAATCCAGGAAGTTATAAAGCAGAAAGTTGTTGTAAACCATCTTGGAGGCAACCAAAGTGATGTGTCCCGAGTAGGATAAGATATGCGCAAACAGATTCAGTGTATTATAGTCAGAGGACAGGTCGATCTCGCTCCACAATAGCAGCTCAAGACTACATTGTTACTATAACTACCACAGGGTGCCCAATAGCTAGCAGCACAGAGCTCCGGGCTGACTTACGATGCACTTCAAAGGGCCAAGTGTACGCACTCACTATCAGGAATCGTGAATGGGGACGTGTAGAGTGGCGTTTTGAACTGTTCACAGACGATACCAGGAACGCACTTCACCCTGACAGTCGTAGTACAAGGCTCTGAAGGCGTAAGTGATCATGTGCAAGGCAGCAACATGTCCAAGAAGTGGACCCATTCCACGGGTCGTCAGTCATGTCCTGGGCTGGGATAATGCTGGGACGGCGGATGCCACTCGTTCCTTTATAATGGCACAATGACAAGCGAATTTTATATACGTGATGTGCTGCGACCGATTGTACGTCCATTCCGTGAAGAAATTGGCAATGAATTCATTATTGTAGACGTTAACGCTAGAACCCATCGAGCGGGTGTGGCACAAATNGCTAGAACCCATCGAGCGGGTGTGGCACAAATCTTCCTCCAGGAGTCCGACATTGCCCGAATGCAATGGTCTGGACATGAACTCTATCGAAAATGCATGGGATATGCTGATGAAGCATGGTATTGCTCTGCGTTCACACCCTCCCATGAACTGACAGGAGGTCATCGAGGCTGCCGTTGAAGAGAGGGATCGCCTCCCTCCCGATGTTCTGGACTACATTGTCTGTTGTATTCCACGACGTGTACGAGACCTGCTGGACGTCCATAGTACCTACGTTGCTTATTGAATCGTCACAGTGTGGCAAAACTCAAACACATCCAGTCCTTGTGTAATGGGTGAAATTTCTTACTGTATGACAATTGTAATTTTTGTTTCCGATTTGAATATTTTCTTCGTGAGAATGCAGTCAAATTTCTATTACCCTAGCCCATTCCCCAAATATGTTGTGCAGCATAGGAAACAAGAATTATGTAAATTGTTTTGATGTAGATAGATACACATATTGCTACCGTGGAAAGGATTTTATTTTTTTCATAAAGATGATATAAGCCAATGATCGTACGATGACTACTGTAGAGTTTACCTCTAAGTATGAAAATTACATGTAAGACAGTGTTGCTACTGTAGAAAGATCTTCAGCAATATCTGCCATGCTCGGCGATATAAGAAAACCGCCTTTTTTAACACCCCTTTTCCCGCGATGAAGCATTACGACAATGGGCACATGCAGTATATGCAAGCTGATATTTGGAAGAACCATATCTTGAATTTCAAGGATTCGTCTTTTGAGAGCCAGCAAATGATATGGTCATTACCCCCTGCTGCATCGATAGGTACTGTTTCCACAGACGATTNTTGAGAGCCAGCAAATGATATGGTCATTACCCCCTGCTGCATCGATAGGTACTGTTTCCACAGACGATTATGAAGATACTGCTAATGCTAATGACGAAATGAGAGACCTACAAGGTGTGGTAAAGCCAGTATGTGTGGAATTTATACGTGGAAGACTTTCACGTGAAGTCGACTAACTTTAAATTAAACTGTAATTGTCTCTAACAAATTACTGATGATATCTTTGAGACTCCTACTAAGAAAAGTAAACTTGATATTAAACATGAAACAGGTGGTGATGAAAATAATTAAGTCAGCATTGAAGATAATGACTATGAAGAAAATGTTATTGACGTATTTGATGAGAAATATGTTGATTCTCTCGATGTTCCCTCACATTTCACCAATGAGTTTCCTTTGACAGGTGGTATGAGGAAGGCTGAAGGCGTCAAGAACGCTTGTTGACTTGCTGCAACGAGTGATAAGAAGAAGGTAGAAGACGCTGATAATACTAACTATATGTTTACTGAAGACCCAAATTACCTTGTTGAAAGACTCATACATTTGATTAACCCTCAAGAAAACGGTGATCTCTCATACGTTGTTGAAATATCTTCAATCATCGACGAACTGAATGTACAGGGTTATACCAGATGAAAATGTTGACTAATATCCATGATCAAAAAACATCTGAGAAATGGAAAGACCGAATATCATTAAATAGTTTAAAAGGAAGGCCCTGGCACGCGTCTGTCTGTCTGTATGATTGCGCTTATCTCGAGGACCACTAAACGGATTTGGATGCGGTGTTTACTATTATAATCTGCATTTATCGAAGAAGGTTTGGTTTCTTCAAAATTGCCGTAGCTTTTATCAAAGCTAAGCATTATAGGTATTAGTGAATCAAGTCTGGAAAAAATGTTGGTCATCAGCGTGCTTTCATTGAATATGCTGCCTTATGCTTTAGAAATATAACAAGATAATGTACGAAATAATTGTGTAAAATTAAATTATCTACAAAAAACCATTTGTAGCTTTTATATCAATCTCTAATAGATAAAAATTAGTAAGAATTTTTAAAATGTATAATANTACAAAAAACCATTTGTAGCTTTTATATCAATCTCTAATAGATAAAAATTAGTAAGAATTTTTAAAATGTATAATATGCACTAACAACAAAAGTAAAATTCACTGTCTATTGTAACTATTAAGATTTTAACCGTTATCAAAATAAATACATTCATAGTTAAAACTGTTTAACGTATATAAGAAGTGTCCTTTACAGCAACCTGAGATGCTACTGAAAGTCGGAANTACAAAAAACCATTTGTAGCTTTTATATCAATCTCTAATAGATAAAAATTAGTAAGAATTTTTAAAATGTATAATACGCACTAACAACAAAAGTAAAATTCACTGTCTATTGTAACTATTAAGATCTTAACCGTTATCAAAATAAATAANGTAAAATTCACTGTCTATTGTAACTATTAAGATCTTAACCGTTATCAAAATAAATAAATTCATAGTTAAAACTGTTTAACGTATATAAGAAGTGTCCTTTACAGCAACCTGAGATGCTACTGAAAGTCGGAAATGGTGAGCTTCCAGTGGATAGTGAAAAAATATCTCTCAATTATGATATGAGTTTTAGTCACCAACCATCAATAACTGATAGATAACGTATACCCTTAAATACAAGACCATTTAAATAATACACTATCGTGGTTCAATGTAAGAACGATATTATCGCCTATTAATGAACAAAACGAAACAATTAGTGAATTAGTGCTTACACAATCCAATGCGCAAACACAAGTCTATTACTCTGTAGCTACAGAGAAGAGGCTGTGCACTATCCACGGAATTTCTTAATTCATTGAATCCTTCTGACATGCCACAACACAAACTAATTAAAAATGTTGGAGCAACCATAATTATATTAAGAAATAAAAATTCTCCGAAATTATACAACGGGACTCAATTACAAATAGAAAGATGAAAAAGTACTCTCATCGAAGGTACTATTCTATCTGGCTGCGGTACTGGAGAAACTGTTTTAATACCTAAAATACCAATTATTACCTGGGATTTGCCGTTTCATTTTAAAAGAGTCAAATTTCCTAACAAAACCGTGTTTCGGTATGACAATAAACAAGGCACAGGGTCAAACACTTTATGAAGCTCGAGTGGATTTGAGTGGAGCATGTTTTTCACACGGCACTGTACGTAGCTCTTCCGCGTGTCACGTCAAACACAAATTTTTTGTGCTGGCGGTTGGAGGCGAAACGATTAATGTTGTATACAGATAAATTTTTTACTTGACTATCATATAATATTATTATATTAGAGACTGATACACCGACCCGGCTTCGCCCGGCAACAATTTAGTTTTTACAGCCACACTTTGAAAGACAAAACTGGTTACTCTGAGTAATCCTTAAAAGATAAACATATGCTATCATGGAATTTTCTGTACACTTTTTTGAGTGTTACAATTATGTAGTACGTTAATTTCATGTACCTCTTATGCTTTAGTCAGCGCAAGCCATATAAGCGCCCTAAAAGCGGTTTTTTACGACTTGATTACAAACGGTTCGACATTTCTCTGCTATCCTTAAATTAGATATGAATGTATTGTACACCACCACCTGCCTCAAGAAATTCTCTGAATGATGTCGAAAACCGCATTAAAAGCCATAAAGTAGTTTAGAAGTACTAAGCGAATACACAGACAGACGCTTATCAGTGTATTTGTTTTATACTATTTAGAGATGCATGAATAAGCGAAGGAGATAGGTATGTCAGGATCGTGGTAGATGGAGGTCCATAATCTATGCCACACCTCTGGGAGACAGGCGTGACTTGAATGTATGTATGTTATATATGATAGTAGTTTACTAATTTACCATAATACTTGCTTTGACCCATGGCTTCGCTCACCTGGTTATAGTAACAAATTTATAGCGGGAAAATAAGGGTGTTTGTTAGTGGACAGACGCTGATCATAAACACAGAACAGAGCACTAACGATAACATTTTTGGTGTTAAAATCGCTCTTTTACATACCCACTGGTCGTAATTTATATTTCTTTGTAGATCTGGGTAAATGCTAGCAATCAGTTCCGTATCACTCTGCACCAAATTACTATAATCCCCGTTAGTCACACACATCCCTCCTACTTTGTTTCTAACCGCCCATCTCCAATTTCCAATAGTTTATCAGCATTATGTCCTGTATCAATGTCATTGTAGAGGTGCTCTCTCTCATATTTGTCTTCGAACTGAATTTCTTGACATTTACCCATAAGCTTGACGACTTGAGACAGGCTTTGATTTCATCTGCAGGTGTGCCCTTCTGAATCATCGATAGAGTTTGGCGGAAGTCACCATCCAGTAATACAATCATTCCTCAAATAATGTCTGTATTGTTTCGTATATCCTGTAGAGTTCGATTTAGGGCCTCTATCAATTTTTTGTGGGACATCGTGATTTGTCCTGCACTAACAACTTACCTTGACGCAGCATTGTACCCCGAGCGCTATTTATACTAAATTGTTTTCCTGAGAAAATGAGATAATTTTTTTGGGATAAAAATTAGCCTGTGTCACTTCCCGGTACTCCAACTATCTCTGTGCAAAAAATCTCGCTGATCCGTTGCGAACTTACGCATTTATATAATAGTAGGATAATATTGTAATGGTTATTCTCGATTTATTTATTAGTGCATAGCTGTAAAACTAAATTGTACCCGGGCGAAGCCAGCCCGGATCGCTAGTTCAAAATAAGTTTTAAGTTGGAATGTGTATAATCAGTTAATAAATTGAATTTATGTATACATAGTTATGTGTTTAATTTCTTATACAGTCCCTTCTGCTTCTCATAAAGACTTTTTAATTCAGTGATGTAAACAATCAACTAATGTCGTCAGGAGTTAGCCTTGGGTTCAGTCAGTCTTATCAGGAGTTAACCTTGGGATAAGTCAGTCTTGTCAGGAACCAGTCTTTGGTGGAGTTAGTCTTGAGTGGAGTTAGTTTTGGGTGGAATTATTCTTGAGTGGAGTCAGTCGTTAGCTAATATGGTTAGTGTGTTTAGCTTTTGTTGTGACCAGCTAGTAATGTACAATTGTATGGAACGTGATTTTTGTCGATCATTCGAGTTAAATGTCCTTGGATTCAAGGTCAAGGTCGACAAAAACCAACATGGTGGCTAAATCGACAGGTCCTCTGGCGGCAAAATCGATTATTAATACACTTATGTTACGTAGGTGATGCAAAAGTAAACAAATGACATGCAATAAACACGAATATAAAATTGTTAAAATAAGGGTTTTTATATATCGTTAAACAAAATATTAAACATTTTTGTAATCAATTTGTTTTAAATTTTAAAATTTTAATAATCAATTTTGAAAGGTATTAGTTTTTTAAATTTGTTTGGAGAAATTTGTAATTTTTTGGGTTCGAGCTTTTAGACAAGGGGTCAATGCCAAAGGTCAAGTTCATGGAATCTTCGATTCAATATGGTGGTTTGATGACATCATAACAGGGTGGCTGGTCGGTTCCAGTCGCTAATTCCTTATAAATCCAAAAATATGAAATTTAATATTTTATACATTGTAAAATTTTAAAAACAATTTTTATAAAAACCTTATAATGTTTTGAATTTTGAAATTTTTTTTTCGAGAATGTTTTAGAATTTTTAGGGTCATGAGCAAATGTAAACGTGGTCAATGTCAAAGGTCAAGGTGGCTGATATTCTACATGGAGGCTGTAGTCTGTTACGTAATATGCTTGACGACTTTTATTAATTTATTTGATTTTTTATTTTTTTTTTCTGGTTTTTGTTTTTATAGTTACTGGGGACAAGGTCACTTGCATCAAACATGGTGGTCCGAGTCATCGATGTAGTTTCTTCATCGATTTTCAATTTTACTTTTCGGTTTTTTCAAATTTCTAGAAATTATTTTAGTTTCAATGTTATCTATGATTACCATAATAGGTTAAGATTAAAGTCACGAGTAAAGGTAATTGCCATCTAACAGGACTGACGAGATGGACATCGGCCGACCTGGCGAGTGTCTGTCTTGTTGGANTTTAGTTTCAATGTTATCTATGATTACCATAATAGGTTAAGATTAAAGTCACGAGTAAAGGTAATTGCCATCTAACAAGACTGACGAGATGGACATCGGCCGACCTGGCGAGTGTCTGTCTTGTTGGAAGCTTATTCGACCCACCTGTTATCGAACCCCGGACCTCCTACATTCAAATTTTTTATCATTTTCTAAAATAATTTTCTACATTTTAAATTCTTTTAAAAATATTTTATAATTTTTTGAAAATTTGTATAATTTTTTGGGATTTTCTGGAANAATTTTTTATCATTTTCTAAAATAATTTTCTACATTTTAAATTCTTTTAAAAATATTTTATAATTTTTTGAAAATTTATATAATTTTTTGGGATTTTCTGGAATTTTTTGGTTTCATAGTCATCCAAGATCAAGGTCAAAGTTCAAGATCAAAAGTAAAAAAAATTCTCCCTCCATATCCCCCCAAATGAATCGGTTTTGCAAATACGGTGATCGGTATTTTCGAATGATTGTATCTATGGTTTTTGTGGAAAAAAAAAAAAAATTTAAGAATAAGCCAAATTTTAAGTGAAAAAGTGAAATTTTAAACGAATAACGGTACCGTTTTTTTTTTTAGGATCGAAGGGAAATTTTGAGAGGAAATGGCTACCGACCGACCGGAATATCGCAGCATGTTGTCTCCGATCCGGACCCCCAGCCACTTCCCCTAGAACGAGGTTAATTATTATACTTATGTTTTATTATATTACATTTGCGAAATAAACAAAATCCGGAACTGTATAATTACATCAATAGACAGTCACAAACCACTGACAAATAAACAAATAACAAATCTTGTACAGGCCTAACCATGGGAAACTCCTTAAAATATGGAGGTAATAAAAACACATAACATGCGAATATCTGCAAGTGACTATCACAATGCTGAGACGAAGGATTCGAAGGACTTTTCAGAGTATGTGGGCGTCGTATAGAGGACGAGTGGAAGGGTGCATTAGGAACCCATGCGCAAATGGATATTTACCAATGTCGGCGATATCCAATGGGATACACTTTTAAGTCTCTCGAAGTTCGCAGTTGTCGCAGTGGCGCAGCGGCTAGAGCGCTCGCATTCCACCAATGCGATCACTGCCTGTCTTCGCACATGGGTATCGTGCCGGACGACGCCGCTGGCCGGGGGGTTTTCATGACGATCTCCCGTTTCCGCTGTTAGATACGTACCTCGCATCACCATCATCGGTTCCCAAGACCTCGTTGTTAAGAGCCGAAGAAAATTCATGCAATTTACATTCTTAGCTTATTTTCCGAAGGAAAGAAAGGCTTATGTGTTAGTGTGTGTATATGTGTGTCTACATGTGCGTGTCCTCCCTTCACCAAACCTGGTAGTACTTAGTAAGGACACCTGACTTATATAGTTTTCCGACACGTCTACAATGTACTTTCAAAATGGCGCCAATCTTAATATTTGGAAATATATACAATATCTATGGAACCATTCAATCGATTTAAACAAAATTTTGTATTCTTGCAGCGCATAGTACAAGCATTAAATTTCAAATGGCTATTACCGATTGTACGCCATTTTGGAAGAGAGCACCACATTATTAATAAATATTGTGCATTGTATTACGAAAACTCTTAAAGCAATTCTCACACAAATTTGCGTGTAAGTATTATTTTCACAGGTCAGGTAAACGTAGGTAGAATGAATTTCATTAGGTACTTGCTTTCAAAATGGTGCCCATTCATATATTTTAGGTTTATTTCGTTTTATATGATGACCATATCAACCAAATTCGACCAAATTTTGTATGTTGAAATTATATATTACTAGCATATATTTGCCAAAGCATGCCACATTCATCAGCCAATTTAATATAGCTCCACAATAATTAGTAAAGTTTTTATTTCATATCTCGGTAAACAATAATTGACAGATACCTATCAAATTTGACAAATAAGCAGTAGTAAGGCAGATTATGTAAAATTGTATGTTTTAAGTATGCCAGAAACTCATTTTCAAATGGCAGCCATATAGACATTATACGTAGTTATGACGTCTGAATATCGACTCAAGACGTCAGTCGTGTACGAAGCCGCGGTATCAACCAAGACACACACAACCAGTTGCGGATGTGCAGTCAGTACATGTAGTGCCATGGGCGTGCAGTGCTGTTGTGTTGTGGTGTTGTCAGATGCTAAGGAAGAAAAGTAGAATATGCAGATGATCTATTACGCGCTTTTCTCTAAGAAATTGGAGACCCCTCTTAAATATCTGCTGTTACATTTGGAATTATACCTCATTTGTAGAGACCTGAAAAATTCGCGAGTTTAATGAACTGCAGTCTAGACTCCATAGTCTCATGTACAGATATGCCGATATAAACTGCACATTGGTTGTCTGCCGTCACAGTGGAAGGCGAAGATTGGGTAAGCCTTCTCCAGGAGGTGTCAAACACCGCATGGACCAATTATTGACATTTTATTAACACACGTGTTTTGAGTTCTAGGTTGTCCCGAAATGAATCCGCGAATTTTTCAGGTGTCTACTCATTTGGAAATATACATCAAGAAGAAGCAGAAATGTTGAAATTCAAACTGACACATTGTTCATATGTTAGAAAGTTTGTCATTTACCACAGCTCAAAACACTTATTACATAACCAGTGTTATAACTTCAAATACTATCAACGTCGTTTATGATAGTTGTATTGGCAACAAATAAGTTCAATATTACGACACGGAGTTTGGTTTTTCGCAGACAGCGAGATCGCTCTACCCCATTATCACTCTACATTTCAAACAAAACGTATTCTTTATGAAATGTTTTAATAAATACTGTCACGTTATGAAACTTTGCAGGTTTCATGTTCTTTTTTTAAATTTTAACTCAAAATTTACATTTAAAAATACGAGTGTTTATTTTTTAATTTCTTTACGTGCACTTTTCTCTGAGATAGCTGCTTTAAAAATATTCTTGTTTGAAGAAGTAATTTTTATAATTATATCCATGAGAAGGAATTTTGAAAACATTTATTTCCCATTTAAATGTCAATGCTATAGGCATGGCAGGCAGGCCCCTTATGCGATGAAGCTCAAGAGGCGCAAAACAAAGATTTCTGGAGGCTTCGTGAAAATAATTTCAAATTAACCTCTCGGTTGGAACCTAATAAAGACTAACTGAACATATTTTTAGTAAAATATGACACCATAATATATTCTATTCCGTATCTACCTTCCTGAAAAGGAGGAAAATTAAGCGCAGAAGAGACTGAAATTCTAGAGTCTGTAACCGCAAATTATAGCAACAAATACATGTATTTAAGTGTAAAAAGCGGTTTAAATGTTACATCAATTATATGGTACATATTAATAATAACATTTTTGCAGAAGTGTTGTCAGAATTCAGTTATTGGGGTTGCGACCTCGGATATCACTGTTGATTTTGTGCCAATATCTTAGATACATAGCTTTAATTCTTGCATTGTGATTCTCATAATATTCCTATAATCATGGATTGATAAGCTGCAAGATCGTGATCTCCATTTTAGGAAGTTCTTTACAAAGAACTTCGCAATGAGATTCGTGTTATGCGCCAGTCGGTATGATTCGCATGGCTGATATGTATGATCGGTTGAACTAGTCTGATGGCTTTGTTAATTGGTCATTCTGGTTGTCTTGGTGGGTTAGTCTGATTGAATTGTTTGGTTGATTGTTCAGTACAGTTGGTCTTCTTGATTAGTATTTTGATTTTGTTGGTCTTGATGGTTGGTGTGATCTTCCGGTCTTGTTGATCAGTTGGCATGGACGGAATAGACCATATGCTCGGCGTGGTCAGTCGCTATGGTTGTTTGGTTTGGTTAGTAACTTTGGTTTATTTGGTGTTGTCGATTGATTTGGTTGGTTGGGCTAGTCGAAGGGTCAGGTTGGTCTTGTAGGTCTTGTAGGTCAGTTGGTTTGATCGGCTTTGTCAAATGATCTTATCCATTGGTATTATCAGCTGGTCTGTACTGTCGATTGACTATGTTAGGAGCGTCTTGATCGCTAGTAAGATTTCATTTTGAGGTTAGCTTTTGAAGCCTCTTTTTGAGGTTTCGTTTTGAGTTGTATCGGTATTGCCGGCTTGTATGGCGTGGTTTATCCTGGAAGTCGATCATGTGGGTGTTATTTATGGTCGGTGTTAGTGGTAAGTGGGTCTGGTGCGCTGGTTAGGGTTTTTGGTTAGCCAGTTTGTAAAGTCGTTCGGAATGGCTGTTAGGTATGCTCTGTGGGACTTGTTTGTAATTACTATGGCTTTTAGGTATAGAAAGTCTGTATGGTTAGTTGGTTTGGCTGATCGGTCTAGCTCATTAATCTTGTTAGCCAGTGCCTTGTCAGCTGGTATGGGCGTTTGGTGTGGTGGACCATTGCCGTTGGTCAGTATAGTGCATACAAAATATTATTGAAGACTCGGTATAAATACATATACTGCAAGGGACTGCATACAAAAAATGTATGCAGATACCGAGTACAAATGTGGGTAGATAATAGGTGAATTAATTAAATTTGCTGTATGTATTTGGGACAGAGACATATCCTTCATTTGAATATGGATAGATTAGACTGAAATATTTAAAGATTTATTGAAAGTTTGAAAGATGGATGGAATGGTAGATTGATAGATAAGAAGAGCTCAGAAGATAAGACTTTCTATCACCCGAGCTGACCTCGTACATTACCAGTTGAAAGGGCCTAACCCTGATGGTTTTCGAATGGTATCGCCGACAATGTACTCAGTGCATCTGCTTTAACCAGGGACGTCAAGTGATGACCGTATCATTTTGTAGGCGTGAAGTCTGTAGCAATGTTCAATGGAGGACCCTTGTGTATTTCTGTATGTATTTTATGAGTAGAATGCAATAGCCGAGTCGGAGTCAGTGTAGCGTGGAGGAGTGAGGAGACGATCACTGACCTCGTGTGACGGTCAAAATTTGGTTTTTTCCATGAAAATGTTCTATTTTCATTTATAATGACTTAAATAGCAACGTAATTCAATGAAGCCACCTGTTCGTTCCAAATATAGGCATGGGGATTCCAAAATAGGTCCCTGGGTTAGGGAAAGTGGGAAATAGTGGGTGTAATCGGTAGGGTTACTAAATAAATAAAAACCTGGATATAAACATAACAGATACATGAAACATTTTCTAACTTAATTAAAAAACAAGGAATTTAGAGGATGAATATATCCAAACCGTACAACTCGCATTAATGTTAAAGTATTAATTAGACATTAAGTTATAGATGGAGAACCTGCCGGGAAGATTTAATTCTCGTTGCCTATAAAGTAACTTTTGTTTCCCGGCGTAGCTTGTTATTTATCAATATAAGTACCCAAGTTTGTTGGTCCAGCGATACATTTATTCATAATAGTCGGAGATAAGACAAATGTTAGTAAATTAGGCTTTCATTTGCATTAGACACAAAGGAATTCTCCGACGAGGTTATATTTTTCGGCACATGTAACCCTAAATAAACTCGTTTACTGAAAGGACAAAGTAAACCACGAAAAAAGTTAATTTTTAACAGGAAAATTTATTTCCAGTTTCCTTTCGATGTCGACAATAGAAATAATAAATTCCATTGGATGCAAATAACACAATTAAAACGTAGTGTTTTAGATACACTGCTTATTTGAATTATCTTAATATTTTATAAATATGCAAGACTTTTACGTATTAGTTAGTTTTGCTACTTTAATTAGACAAACTGCACAAGACAAAATTAGATCTTATATTAACTTTCGGTTGCGACTTCTTCAGCTCTGGTCAGGCTATGTACAATATGGAGAGTGAAGCGTGAGTGTTGGCGGAGATACCAATGCCTTAGGCCGCGGTCATACGTCATACAGAACTACTTCACTTAAAACGTGTTTAGCATTGCATCTGGTTACTCTGGCTCCGATCTTGTTCAATGGAGACTGGTTATGTAAGTAGATCGGAACGACTTCTCTTCTTTTGTTACTCTCTCATTTGCTGCTATAAAGCAATTGGACGACATTATTAAAATTTCTGAAATTGGAGAGATGTTCAGTATTTGTTGAAAAAAATTAAAAACCTATGTAAATTAATAATATTTATTATATTTATACAACAAAATTAATTAAATTACATTAAAATTAATAAAATACTCTACTTTAATGAGTGGTAGAAGCCACTATAAAAAATTATGGGAACTAGTTTTCGAGGTTAGGATTTCCTTAANCCGAGGTTAGGATTTCCTTACGTTCGCATTTAGGCATTTAGAAGTGACCACTGAAACTCTAGTTCCGTTCGCAAACGTGTTCGAACTTGGCTGCTGAACGAATTTACAACAAACACGTTTAGACAACTGGCGCGACCTTAGACACAGCGAGCGCGGCGTGTATAGAGGTGTTGAGGAACCGTACTAGTGGCGTGGGAAGTAAGGAGGACCACGAGCTGGCCATTGACTGGACACTGCCGAGAGTACCTACTTTTGGAGGCTAGATGCTGGGCAGGGAGGGCTTACACCTCTATCCATATCCTCACGCACGACAATGACCCCAGGCTCACAGAATTGAAAACCAAAATGTGGTCGTTNCTTACACCTCTATCCATATCCTCACGCACGACAATGACCCCAGGCTCACAGAATTGAAAACCAAAATGTGGTCGTTATTCAATACAGCAAATTGGATAGAGACATCGCCCTAAACCTCCAGATATAAAACATTAGAAATCCAAAACATTAGATATCCAAAAAAAATTACCAGAGGGATGCCCTTAGAACTTAGTGTAATAAAATATTGGTGAGATCGATGAAAGGAAGATTATCTGAAACACAAAATTTAGTGCTGACCACTACTTACCATTTCTGTAACTGCCACCAAGAAATAGTTAGCGTACTNTATCTGAAACACAAAATTTAGTGCTGACCACTACTTACCATTTCTGTAACTGCCACCAAGAAATAGTTAGCGTACTTATTTCTAGCCGATGGTCGCAAGACCTAAATTAATAAAGGCAGAACAACTGATATAATTTTATAAAATTTTCTCAAATATTATTAATGCTTGGTCGTGCGAGAGATTTCGTAAAACATTTTTAAAGCAATCTAACGACAAAAAAANTTCTCAAATATTATTAATGCTTGGTCGTGCGAGAGATTTCGTAAAACATTTTTAAAGCAATCTAACGACAAAAAAAATGTATAAATCCAAGATCGCGATGAGTGACAGCGAGCTCTTGAGCACCGGCGAGAGTGAGATGGGGTGGAGGTGATGTAGCGGCGGAATGCAAGAGCAGGACTGGCGGCATCGTCTGCCATGTATCTGACATGCTGAAACCCGGATCTCCCAGTAGGGAATTGAACCAGGTTCACCTTGCCGGGAGACGACTATAGTCCATATGTGTTACTTCCAACTATTCTGAAGCCCTGCTAAAGTTCTCCTTACTGACTATNATCTGACATGCTGAAACCCGGATCTCCCAGTAGGGAATTGAACCAGGTTCACCTTGACGGGAGACGACTATAGTCCTTATGTGTTACTTCCAACTATTCTGAAGCCCTGCTAAAGTTCTCCTTACTGACTATTCCTCCGCCTCATGGAAACTNATATGTGTTACTTCCAACTATTCTGAAGCCCTGCTAAAGTTCTCCTTACTGACTATTCCTCCGCCTCATGGAAACTGAGCTGAACCATTTATTGATAACTACACCAAGGAGCAACGCACCGCATTTCTGCGCACTCGGTTTAGCAACTTTTTGGATTAGAACTATTTATTACAAGGTATAACCAACATATATTTTCTCTGTTTTTATTTATATTAACTAAAAATGGAATTTTATGATTTGAAAATTAAATGTGTTAAGGTTCTATTTACCCAAAAAATTTGGTACATTTGTTNAAATGTGTTAAGGTTCTATTTACCCAAAAAATTTGGTACATTTGTTTTAACAGAGGTGTAAAACGCTTGTGAAACAAGAAATATTTAGGAAACAATGAAACATGGATGACTTTTCAAAGCTGTGAAAAACCACGAATGGACTTTATGTGGTCTGACTGCTACAACATCGCGGTCTCTATTGACCTGGAGGCCGGGCAAAAATTACGTTGGACTCGTTTTGGCAGCTTGTTGAGAATTCGCCTGTTAGTCTCCCTACAGGAGATAGTCGAAAATAACATTACCCACGAGGGGATGAGGGCATCTGGCTAGGATCAACCACATTTATTTATTTCTATTGTGCTCAATCCCAGCCATCGGCACAACTCAATTGTGACTATCACAGATTTGATAGTCAGTTGAACTGAGCGACCTAACAGGCATTCATAGCTTTCCTGTGCTAAATTGTGCCACATGAAACCATGCATTTTCACTTCTGGGGATCTTCAGTGTCTCCAAATTACCTAGATATTTTGCCTAATTGTATTAGAATAAAATGAAAGAGGTTCAAATTGTGTGTTTACGATAGCAAGCAAAGATAAATTAAGATAAATTAAGATAAGGAAATTAACAGGACAAGTACAGTCTAGTGCTTACGAGAAGGCGAGGCTCTGGAATTCGGGCAGGGAGGGTGGGGGATTGGGTGGGCCTGGTGGTCTGCAATGTTGGCACCATAGTCTCTAACCCGTATTACAAATTTTAAAGCCGTCAGATCGCTGGGAGATTTTCCTTTCATACAACACGCAGACAAACATACTCTGTAAAGTTATGGTATACGCACCTATTATTTATTTAACAGTAATCTTTAAATTCGCCATTTTAGGCGCCTGTTTTCCTGTTCACTAAATGTTTTGCATTGTGTTTGAAGTGCAAATTTTTAAAACAAGCTATTTATTGGACGTTTTTGCAATCTGTTCACGTACCAAAATTAATCACATTTCACAATAGTCACAATGTTCAAAACATCTGTCACATAACTAACACTAATTTGATGACTTTCAGCATTGTAAAAAACAACATTTTCAAACTGTTTTGACTTCGAGTGTTTTACTTCTATACCTGCGGAACAACCATAGTGACCTGCAAACAAGTTTGCTGGCACAAATTTAGGGCGAAAACAGTTCAGATCAGGAATTCATAACTAAAACACACTTTAAAAGGAGATACGCTTTCCACTTACCTTAAACAGTGCTTTTTGTTGTTCGGTGATAATTTATTAACTTTCGGGAAGTGGCAGCGCCAGTTCCGATTCGGAAGTAGAAAATTCGTCGTTAAAAGAATCACTCCAGCCACTGGAGTCAAGTCCTTGGCATATCACAAAAGTGTGTATTCCATCTTCCACACGGCAGTCGTTTTGCAAGTAGTCTCCTTATATATTTTGGACATGCGAACAGTATCCTTGCCAGTCTTCTTCAGCGACGGAAGATATAGCTTCCGTCATGATTTCCATTAGATTTGTTAACGACATGTTAGCAGTAATGTTCTACGTATCACAAACTTTTTATACTTCTGTTTACATAAAGGTTTCTAATATTTGATTAAATTTATCATTTACTTCTACTTTATTTATAACTTCTATAATGTGATTTATAAATAATATGAACAATAACATAGAGAAAATTGGTGTGTTGGTAACGGCTACTAAGAAATAGTTCTCAAGCAAAAGAGTATTCATGGAGCGCGCACGAATGCGGTGAATTGTCTCTGCGGTGTAGAATTTCTGCAGGATTTCAGAAATTTGCGAAATAACCGTTTATAAACACAGTGAACTTAAAGAAATACGAGTATTATCATTAACGAAAATTTAATCCACTCTATAAGGGCTATGGATATATTTCGGTATGAGTGAATTTCCGAATCATAAAATTAAAAGTGAATTTGATATTTTTAAGGACCCTGCCCACCAACCCTACATTCACAGAGATTAAATGGGGAATTAATGTTAAAGAAATTCCTTCTAAATGCATCAGTTTTGNCCCTACATTCACAGAGATTAAATGGGGAATTAATGTTAAAGAAATTCCTTCTAAATGCATCAGTTTTGAAGAAAAAATTTTCAAACCAAATATATTCTACGTGAAATTTGAGAAGGATTATTGCTACGTTATGAAATCGTGCCAATTGTTCTGTTTTGCACTTTAAAATTTAAAACTGAAATTTACATTNAGGATTATTGCTACGTTATGAAATCGTGCCAATTGTTCTGTTTTGCACTTTAAAATTTAAAACTGAAATTTACATTAAAAAAAACATAAATAAACAAAATGCTTTGCAATTGATCGAAGCAGTATTCTTTAAGAAAGTAGCGTTAATTTTTTTTTTTGAAACAAACAAAATTATAAAATAGAATTTTTAAGAAACGTTTTTTATTTTAACAGTTTTTTATTNAGGATTATTGCTACGTTATGAAATCGTGCCAATTGTTCTGTTTTGCACTTTAAAATTTAAAACTGAAATTTACATTTAAAAAAAACATAAATAAACAAAATGCTTTGCAATTGATCGAAGCAGTATTCTTTAAGAAAGTAGCGTTAATTTTTTTTTTTTGAAACAAACAAAATTATAAAATAGAATTTTTAAGAAACGTTTTTTATTTTAACAGTTTTTTATNTTTTTTTTTTTTGAAACAAACAAAATTATAAAATAGAATTTTTAAGAAACGTTTTTTATTTTAACAGTTTTTTATTTTCTGGTTATCTCCTATTAATTTATTAGTAAAAAGTGTTAGCGTTTTTCTTTAGTGTACATAAATGTAAATATCGTATATTTGTAAATAGTANTTAATTTATTAGTAAAAAGTGTTAGCGTTTTTCTTTAGTGTACATAAATGTAAATATCGTATATTTGTAAATAGTAGAAATTTTTTTTTAAATTTAAACTGCTATTTTTTTCCTATTTTCTCATTTTGTGGTTTATATATCTCATTTTCGTAAAACGGAGGTAATTTTAAACCTGATNCTATTTTTTTCCTATTTTCTCATTTTGTGGTTTATATATCTCATTTTCGTAAAACGGAGGTAATTTTAAACCTGATAACTAAATACCGTAACTGTTGATATAAATGAGAGTTTCTAGAATTAAAATATATTTTAAGAAACCTAAGGTAATTAAAAGGTAACAATNCAACTGTTGATATAAATGAGAGTTTCTAGAATTAAAATATATTTTAAGAAACCCTAGGTAATTCAAAGGTAACAATTAGTTCAAATTCAGTTCTAGATTGTATACTTCGAGAAATCGTGCGCTGTGAGACCTTTCCATCGTCCTTAATAATTAAAATAATATACCTGATTGTTCTCTAAACTTTTTCACATCTGTTAACACCACAACTGATATTTCCGTACAAAACAGGACACGTTAATATCATATGACGTTGCAGAGGACATCATATGAATCAACCACTTTTTTTTACATACGTAATCTGTAAGGTATAAAGAGCGAATCTAAAATAACAAATGGGAACTCATAGATATTTTCACTCGAATATCTGCACACGTTACATTTGCATTATCAGTCAAATCGGCACAACCTTTATTGTCTAATTCCGTGCAGGACATCAGAGTGATGAAGCATTGTACTTGTTATACTGTAAACGTTCTAGATGTGCTAATTGCANTAATTCCGTGCAGGACATCAGAGTGATGAAGCATTGTACTTGTTATACTGTAAACGTTCTAGATGTGCTAATTGCATGCAAACCAGCTGAGGGAACGGACAAGGTGTTTCNATTGCATGCAAACCAGCTGAGGGAACGGACAAGGTGTTTCTGGAGGCAGAATAAGGTAGGTTCAATTACACTGGTTTAGTTGCCACGTAGTAGAGTAGGTACGTTATATTATGATGTGATTTACTCTCTTTCATCATACCTTATCTGGGCTATAGGTGCAAAAACATAACTCAGAGTTCGGTAGAGCATAACCGTAAAAGATGGGGATTTATTAAATTTTAGAATGCAAATACAAAACCTAATTTATCTACATATATTACAAGCGGGAACTTTATAGAAATAATTACAGGATGATGACTAATTGTGCTAACAAACCACGCCACTTATAGGCTAACTGGTTAGTCACCACCCTATTCATGTTGCCGTAGGCTGTTTGAGGCGGCGGTTAGCGACGGCCGGACACAACCATCTCCAGACGTCCTCTTTATCCTATGCCCCGACGACAAAAGACGCTGTACTTAGGGTTACGTTGTCCTACATCGGGCGCATTGAGTAAGTTGACGGCCTCGGTTACTGGCCAGTGGAGGGGAATTTCGCTTTGCCCTTCGCAAGGTATTTCGGCAATCCCGGCTTGTGTCCTGGATTAATGTTTGAAGGTTTTATCAGGCAGGATGTACTAATGAGGCCTGATCACAGTTAAGCCTGAATTCACAAGGCTCTTATCGAGGGACAGTAATCACAAGGTGGGGTCACCATGAGACACTTTTTTTCAAGCTTATGGTAATAAAATATAACATATTTGTAGGGAAACATTATTTTTATTGAAATTCTATACAAAATGCAAAGAATAAAAATTTGAGTCCCAAAAAATTTGTGTAGTATAACTATGAAAAACTGTAAAAAAGATAACATATAATCGTATGAACATATAAATTAAGTTCTAATAATAACACGATTCAAACCAAAAGTAAATTAAAATTACAAACAAATCTCTCAATTACTGGTACATATAGGAACATAAGAACCTAATAATATAGACATAGGATCATTATAGTATAGTCATAGGAACATAATAATAAGAAAATGATAAAGTAAAAAGTTTATAAAATAAAAATCAATCTCTCACACAATTTATACAAATTGGTAACTTATGCTCAGCGCAAATAGAACATTTACATTTCGACCAAAAATCTACACTTTTCCGATCCTTCCCTCTTGGGCATAGGCTGCATCATTTCCTCTTTCTTGAAGTTCAGCTAAGTTCAGTATATGGTGGTGTTGGGTGCGGGATTTCTCTGCCAAAGTGATTCATGTATCTTTTTATTGGTATAACCAAAACCTTTCGTAAAAACTGATTCATAACTCTCATTTTCATTTCTTCTTCCACCAACGAACATGCAAGGGATTTTAGAAATTGGTTGTTTTCGTCCGTTCCTCCATTGTATGTGTAGAGGACAAAGATGTTCACACCTGCTGCATCGAGAATACCATAGAAGTAGCGTAATGGCCACCACCTTGTTTTTCTGTATGTGGTTTTAAATGGCACAGAAAATCAAACACATCCATTCCGCCTTTGGACTCACTGTAAAATAACACAAGGTTTGATTTGTCACAGGTTCCGTCGATTTTTCTTTTATCGTGGAATGAGGAAAGCAGAAGCACGTTTTTATTCCTTTTTGGCACATAGGAAACGAGATTTTTGTTTCATATACATAAATTCTTTGGATGGAGACGAACGTTTCTTCGTTTGGATGTAATTAAGGAGGATTTCTGATATATTTTTCCTCCGTGTACCAAATATAGTAAGTTTTTTTCCATGTGTTAATCAGCCAGTTCACATGAGGCGAACCAATTGTCAACAGTAATGTTGTGGTTTGTTCCATGAATAGGTTCCGTCAATTTCAACACACAATACGCGTGGGAGGAAATACCTGCTTGGTGTACAATAGATTCCTTGCCTATATAAGGTGTTTCCCCATAAAAATAAAATGTTTTGGCATCACAAATACTTATTATCTTCAGGCCATACTTATCTGGCTTACTTGGCAAGTATATTTTAAATGGAAACCTTCCGCGAAAGCTCAGAAGAGTTTCGTCCACAGTAACATACTCGGATGGTACATACACAGACCTACAACGCTCTGAATACGTTTTCTTAATATCACAGAATGCAGCAAAATTGTCATTCTCTCGTCTTTCGGGTCGAGTAGCTCTATCATCAAATCTCAAATTATTTATCAGGAAATCGAAGCAATTTTGTTCATGAGTGATCTGAAAAATGGAGGTCCAAACACAAAAGACCACATGTCAATTGTGCGAACTTTAGCATTTTTAAGGGCTCCAGTCATGAATAAAATGCCAAGTAAAGCCTTAATTGCTACCATCACAGTAGGCTGGAGGTACCATTGGAATGTAGTGTACCTAATGTATATCAATTTCAATCTGGTGATTTGTGTGCAGAACAATGTTCTGGAGAATATCCTGTGTTATCAGCAAACTAAAAAATTCTAAGTGGGATGTTTTCATATTTGCTTCTTCTTTTGAGCCTGGCGATTTAAGTACAATGTTTTTGGCAGGAGTTTTTAATGTTTTTTTCATAAATGATTTACCATGACATTGGTAACCTTTCTTTCCATAAAATATCATTCTTACCTCTTGTTCAATTTCAGTCTCTTCAGCCCCTGTCTCTCTGTCTCCTTCATTTTCCTCAGTATCAAATATATCTTCGACTACATCATCGAGTATTGCACCGTCATCTTCTTCACTCTCCACTTCAGTAGAACCAGCAAACTCTGAATCACCCTCTTCTGCTCTTTGACATTCAAACTCCTTTGCAATCTATTCCAAAGTTCTGAAAACTTGTTCCTTAGACATTCTGACAGAAAAGAACACAAAACAATCAAAATAAGAGTTCTTATAAGTTTGAAAATTGTGTGACGATATACACAAGGTGTTGTCAGCCATGACCCCAAGCGCGTTGTTATATTCTTACCTGTTTTGGGGAGACGAAGAAAGGGATGGAAATCGTCCTAATGGTCTTGATGGCTTCACAACTACTTAAGGGAGAGATAGACCGACCACTTGGGGGAAGCGAACATTCCTGCCAAACTCTAAACACAAAAATTCCCTTCTGGGGTCACCGGCGACACCAGCTTTGTGATTCCAGGTTAATAACAGTGACAAAACATGCAAACATTTTCCGTTATTCATAGTCACGTACAAGGGTTTCATAAATAAAAAAATTGTTGACATGATTTTAATTTATGGTGANATTTTCCGTTATTCATAGTCACGTACAAGGGTTTCATAAATAAAAAAATTGTTGACATGATTTTAATTTATGGTGAATATCGTCAACATTTTACATAGGCACAACAGTTTTATGTGGAATGTTTTCCTACACGAAATGATCCATCCTGCCCAACCTTTACTTATCTTGTCGTTAAACGTTGTGAGACTGGCAACCATTCCCCACGTCAGCAGAAACTAAGCAAGCGCGTCACAAACTTAGCAGCAGAAGTTGCGGTATTTGCAGCTTTCGCAGTAAATACTCACCCCAGTTTTGGCTAAATAGAACGACAGATGGGAATTAGAAAAAAAAAACACTGTGCTGTGCATTAAGCACAGACCTAATAACCACCCCTACCTTGTGTTATGTCAAGAGCTACACGTCAGTAACTTTCAGCAGCGAATGGATTATTGTCAGTTGGTCGTACAACAAGTTAAAGCGTTTATGGGGAGGACTGTTCATCGATGAAGCAAAATTTACAAAGCATGAAAACATCAATCCCCACAACATACATTACTGGTCACCGGAAAACCCTGACATGCTTCGTCATGTAGAATATCAACACCACTAAAGTATCTCTGTATGGTGCGTTATCATCGAACGACAAATCATTGGCCCCTTTTTTTTAATGGCCATAGCTTGGTCATAAGTTAAAGCATTTCCTGTGACGTACCGTGCGTGAATTGTAGGAAGGAGTCACACTGAATACTCGTCAAGTGATCTGGTATCAGCACGATGGTTGTCCAGCTCATAATGCCTTAATTACAAGAATGAATTCTAAGTAATGAAATACCCTATTGTAGCTGCATGTGCATCCATACCTCCAGATGCTCTGGCAGACGTACGTNTGAATTCTAAGTAATGAAATACCCTATTGTAGCTGCATGTGCATCCATACCTCCAGATGCTCTGGCAGACGTACGTATATCAGTGATGACACGAGCAGCCGTGTGTCTCAATGCAAATGGCCGTCATTCTGAACAAAATCATTAAAGCACACACTGTGAGAAATGTCACTACATACATGCGTTAATTTATTTTTGCCCGATAATACACTTTGAGTTTACTTAGTAATAAATTTGAACGTGACTCCACATCGCCAGGATTTTTGTTAATTCCAGAAGAATGATGTTTATTAGTATTATGTAAAGTTCATAAATATAATTTACGCTTCTGCAATGTTGCAACCTATAACATTACTATATTATAATGTGTACAAAGGATGTTGACATTCATATATATATATATAGGTTACGTTAATATACGTAGGTATACAAAAACATAACTACATTATATGGTGTCCCCTTCGATGTACTGCAGCCACAGAGTAGGGAATGATTATAAAAAGGAGATTACAGCTTCGGACACAGTGATCTCTAGTGGAGTCCTCGAAATGTTTTAAGAAAATCGCTGTAACTCGGAACAAGAATTAAGCATTTTTGGGAGGCGTTGCGTAATAGTTAGAAATTATATAGATTAACAAAGTTCTACACTAAAAATTAAGACAAATGAACGATTATAATACATCTTTCCGTGCATTATCTTCTAAGTTCATAATCTGTAGTATGGGTAAAAAAATTATTTATTTCCAAGTGTGACAAAGAGTAATCTTCCTGTAAAACTAAACATTTTCCACGAGTTAACATCACTATAACATCTTTTTAATGTACATTGGCATGNCGTAATCTTCCTGTAAAACTAAACATTTTCCACGAGTTAACATCACTATAACATCTTTTTAATGTACATTGGCATGGCATGATTTTAATTATTTTCAGATATATCATAAACAACTAAAATTCGAAAATTTATTCATATACGCTCAACCGTTTTGCTGCTTAGTTCAAACATTCGTACAGAAGAATAAAACAATTTAATTTCTTACCTTATAGGTACTTTAATAATACTATGTTTTCAACCACCCTGAGTATAACCTCTTCATCATCGCAAGTACCGTAGTAAATATATTTCTGCAAACAACGATTGTTGCCATTTCTTCAAGCACAAAATATAAAGGAGAGCGAATAGACGAGAAATATATGCTTTTCGTTGGACATTTGCCATGGAAACGGACGATAATAGAGGCGTGGCGATGGTACCCCCATTGTCTTCAAAATAACAAAATTACTATGGTTAGAGGGGNCAACGGACGATAATAGAGGCGTGGCGATGGTACCCCCATTGTCTTCAAAATAACAAAATTACTATGGTTAGAGGGGTTAGACGTTTTTACGGTTGCCTAATTCCTTATAGGAAGTCTTAAACCCTAATAGAAGCTTTTATGTATATATATATATATATATATATATATGCATTTTTTAAATTTTAATCGTACTGCATTCTTTTTCGTATTGATATAAAATACTAGTCCAAAAAATATTTAACAGTAAAAAAATTGGTTTTAACGAGAGTTTGCTTATATAACTAATGAGTTGGCTTTCCTCTACGTAGGTTCTAAAATGTTTGCAGTTCTTAAAAACATTGGTAGAATATATAGGCCTTGATATCTCGTTGACAGTAATGCTAATAGATGTTAAACAAAGAACATATGCAACAGTCCCGACATAATGATTCGAAAATACACATGTGCATTACCCGGGACTCCAACCCTGAAAACATCGTTATNTGCAACAGTCCCGACATAATGATTCGAAAATACACATGTGCATTACCCGGGACTCCAACCCTGAAAACATCGTTATAATAATCTGGAGTGCAATCAGCTGCATCGCGGGGGCAGGATTCAGGGCGCCTACACCGGATGTAATCAGTCTAATTTTTTGAATGATAAGGGTAACTAACATAAATATTTTACATGGGCATCATTTTGAAAATGTATCCGAGCCACTTAAAACACGTTATTGTACATGGGCTACTATAGCGCAACTTGTGTGGAGAATTCGATGAGAATCGGTTGATAATTTACCGAGATGGAAAACCAAAACCTAATTTTTTCATGTGGGGTTTATCTTACTAAATGTCGGCGAATTAGGCTTTGCATAGACAAATTTTAAGTTTATAATAGATACTTCCAGTATACAAAGTTAAGTTGAATTTGTTTAGTAGTTTCATAGATATAACGTAATGAGGTAAAATGTTTTTATGGCCACCATTGTGAAAATAAGTGCGTGATCTATGTAAAACATACTACTTTACATCACCTGCTGCAGTAATATTTGCTTTCTGTATTTGATAGGAATCAGCCAATTGTTTTCCGATGTATGACGTTAAACTTTACTTGTTTGTGGGCGGTATCTTACAAATAAGCTTACGAAAGAAGTTNTGCAGTAATATTTGCTTTCTGTATTTGATAGGAATCAGCCAATTGTTTTCCGATGTATGACGTTAAACTTTACTTGTTTGTGGGCGGTATCTTACAAATTAGCTTACGAAAGAAGTTCTTCGTATGCAATTTTTATTGTTATTTAATATACAACAAGCATTCAAAGATAATATGGAATTAATAACATGTTTTAGACAATTAATCGTACTGTGCTAAAATGGCTATATTGCCACTTAAAAAAAATTTGGACTGATTAACATAAACATACCTGATGATATTATCGGTTGTAAATGTAGTTGTTTGCAAAATTTGGTATTCATCTGTAAAATCTTTCCCGAGATATTACAGAATAGCAATTTCAAAAATACTGTGGTGCTATCATACAAAATGGCGTACAAATGGGTTTATTTGAGCATAAATGATATTCGTAATATAAACTGTGAGCAAAANTGCTATCATACAAAATGGCGTACAAATGGGTTTATTTGAGCATAAATGATATTCGTAATATAAACTGTGAGCAAAAAAATTTGGTAGGAATTGGTTGAACGGTATGATATTTATACCAAACAAACCTAAAATATTTTTATTCCAGTCATTTTGAAGATAAGAGCCTCATTAATTTGAACTGCATACGTTTATATGGCCTACAGTAAAATTACTTACGTCACATTGG
This sequence comes from Clitarchus hookeri, assembly GCA_002778355.1. Taxonomy (NCBI): domain Eukaryota; kingdom Metazoa; phylum Arthropoda; class Insecta; order Phasmatodea; family Phasmatidae; genus Clitarchus; species Clitarchus hookeri. Next base: position 6,424 of record NQII01008617.1, on the reverse strand, counting down.
TGAAAATTGGTTAGGCTGTTTTCGAGATAAAACATAAAAGCTTAAATTTTTATGTGGTGCTACCGTCCATAATGGTGGGTCATCAAGAATATTCATATCTGAATTCAGTGAATACACGATAAGCTGTCAACGTACAAAGTTTTGTTAAAATGGGTTAAATGGTTACCGAGTAATGAAATATCACCCTAAATTTCATAATGGCCACGATTCTAATAGCAAGTGCCCAGCGTGGTTGGAAACTACAAAAGTCAGGTGTCCTTCCTAAGTACTATATGTGCACCGAGTTTCATGAAATTCGTTCCAGGCGTTCAAAATGTAACAGGTGGAGTGAGGAGGCGGGGTAGCGGACACTCACGCACAGCCACACACTAAACACACATACACACATTCAACAATACACATGCACAGACATACGCACACAATAACACACAGACACACAAGCCTAGTAATAATCTCATAACCCCTATGTTATAAAGATCGAAACGAGTTACAGTGATTTAAATTTTTTTTTTTTTCGTACAAATCTCTAAACCTAACAAAATTAATTCGTTATGCTACAGCTGATAAACAACTGTTTTTGTTGTTAGAACGTGGAGGAGATTATTTCTTGCAATTTTGTTACTTGGTTCACTTGTATTTCAGTTTTAATTTTTGAAATAAAATTAAAGACGAAAAAGCTGAAAGTCAAACCCTCACCTAAACTGCAAAATTCCGCTTCTGAGACTTCATTGAAAACGAAACTTCATTTTAAAATATCATCTTTAAGTTTCTACTAATATAGATTATGAGATAAAATTGTTATATATACCGAAAAAAATATTATGAAGGTTTTTATTTGTATGATTATCATTTTTAACAGGTTATTATGGATACCATATCACGAAAACATTACATTCCTTCAAAATACAATACAGAAAGGTTTAGACTCCTCTACAGTTTTTAAGTTTGAATGGTAATTAGGTTGAGTTGATAGATTTGGGACGCTCTTTACAACGAGGTCTTGAAACCCGATAAAGGTGAAATCAGATGAGAATGGGTTGGCGCCGTTTGCAAGGGTGGAAGAAACTGGAGATCCCCGAGAATACCCCGCCGACCAGAGGAATCATCTGGCACGATTCCCACTTTCGAAAATCCGAAATAACATGGCCGGAAGTGAAATTCGGATTGCCTTTGCGGGAGGCGAGCAGTCTAACCGCTCATCCACCGTTGCCATGGATGAGAATTGGAATCCTTATTGCTCCGCAACCAGCAATACACGGAAACACAACAAGAAATATAATTTAATGTATCCTAAAACCCAAACGAACGATTTTCAGGATTGCAATTACAAATAAAGGAAAATGCTTTAAAAAAATACAATTATTCGTAAGATACACAATTTTCAATAATATTTTTAATAATGCAATATGAATTTTTTTTCGAATTCGCTAATTTTGCAACGAAACTCTTAGTTTGCTGTCATTCTCAGTATAATTACTGAAGAAAATTTGCGATGGTTAAAGAGCGCACCGTCCTCTAGAGGTGTTTATGTTCTCGCAGGAAAGCATCTGCAAAAAGTGATGTATACCAAATATTAGCGTTGTTCAATCTTTCTGGTTTAAAATTGTATCAATAGGCCTGTTTGGTTAGGTAGTAAAATGTTTCAAGTTTTAAAATCTTTTGATCTTCTTTTGTATTTTGAAGTTATTTCGGTTTAACGTTGATACAATAATTTGCGAATGACAGTGTTAGGAAGGAAAACATGTGAGTTTCCTGAGTACGTTCTGCTTCTCATGAGCGGCGTCGTATTCTGCAGAGACTAGCAGTGGCCACCTTGTGAGAATGGATAGTGTGCCAGTTGTGTGTGCAGAGTGGTGCCTGAATACTTCAGAACCTTAATTAGCCAAGGAACGATGAATGGCTTTATACACGAACAGAACTGTGGACCGTATAGTAGCATTTTCATAACATTACCCCCCACATTGGCACTCATTTCGTAACGGCCTTCATATCAAACTTATCAATTCAGTGCATATAAGAATGCTTTAGAAATCAAGTATGACAAAGTTGTAATGTTTTGATACCAGGTGGTTCCATGGAGTAAATAATCATAACCGACGCCGTTTTACTGAAATATATCAACTCCAACTCTTGGCCAGTCTATACACGGGAACAGTATTTTAAGTTCTTGCTAATTAAAGACCCTGCTTAATGCCAAGTATCGGTTTGATAACAGAGGGTGGGAAGAGGTAGGTCTATTCATTAAAATAACCTTAAACTATAAATTGTACAGCCGTAAAATTTTAGTACACGATATTTTGTACTGTTATATCATACCCAAGACAACTATGCCTCTCTTAATCGTTGACAGCAGTGGAATAATATTGTGAAATATGTCGTTCTACGTGCACTGAAGACCAGAAGTTCAAGTGCATATGCGATACTTTGAACCTAATTGACCAACTTAACATTAGGGAAAAAGGAACGCTAACGTGAATCAAGGATGTTAACAAGGATCCAGTATGGGTTATTGATACATGGCCGTGATGAGTTCAATAATCGCAATTGGAGCACATGACTCTTGTTGACTGTACACAGTTGGGTGAGCGCTGACGTCACGGGTCCCATATTTCCGCCCAGCGAGGACTTTGCTCACTTGGCGAATGCAAAGATGCTTCCCTCCTGACATCCTCCAGGACCTAGCGAAAGATAACTCCTTAACATTAACAAAAATATATAAAGGAAAAGGCGAACTGTTGTTACGAGACTAATTGTAATGTATAAATAAAGTATTTAAAAGTAACGTTTTTGATTTCCTTTGGAATAATGCTAATATTTAAGAAAGATTTCCATGGATATCGGTGGCTCATATGTGGTGCAAATTCTTTTTAAATATCGCATTTAAAAAACGTTTTGTCAAATATTACAACACCTTTAATTTTTTTTATTATATGACGTAATTTTGGTGTCCATAAAATATCTATTGAGTACGGTGTAGGAAAATTCACAATTTTTGTTAAGTGTGCAATCATTTACAGATCGAGGAACAAATGGGCTCAGCATCAGGCTTAATAACAAAACATTGTCAAGGGACAGGGAACATCTTAACATTTATTTCTAAATACAACTTTTTTTTCTCACCTAATTCGTTTCACTTCTGTAACTGGCATCAAGGTTTCCTTTGCTGTTTAACAATTTCTATTCTACATGGGAAAATATTGATATACCTGAGATATAATATTATATCTGTTTATTTTTATTTCATACAGATGTATATTCCTAAAGCGGACCTACAGCGTTATACATTTATTACTTCAATACTTATATGATGCAATTTCAACATTCACAATTTTGTTTAAATTTAAATTTCCGTATTATACCAAATGAATCTATACAAAATTTAATTTCTTCATTTTGAAAATTTCTCCAAATTTAAGTTTTATGTTATATCTCACAAAACAATCAATTTATTACTACCAAATTTGGCGGATAACAAAATAATATGACAGGCCATATTAATTTACTTCTATGTTTTAATTGGTTCAGACACTTATTTACACAACGGTGGCTACTGGGAAGATATATTATAATTCAACTTAACTGCATTTGCTGCCTGAAACCCGTGTTTTTGTAATTCCTAGAAAATATGGTTCTCATGAAAAATATTATTTTACTGAGTGTGCACGAATGCGCTGCGTTGTCTATTTGTAATTTTCCAGTTTCAAGATATGTTTACTTGACGCGGAGAAATAACATATAGCAGGGCTTCAGCAAAATAGGACTTAACTGTCTTGTCTATGCCGCTGCACAGCCTGGGTGGGGTGCAATAAGACATTAACCGCCACCACACAATTACACAAATTTCTGGCCCCCGGCATAGCACAAAGAAATCACACCTCCCAACGCTTAAGGGGATAGCATTTTTCATCTAGAATTTATTTAGATCATCGTAATAAAATGTCATGACCGAGCATTAAATATCAAAGCTTGACCTGACATATAACACTGCTGATCAGAAGTTACTGATTTCGGAATAGTTAACTGAGTTGTAATAAATTTTGTTTAGCAGAGACGTGATTATCATCAATGATAATGCGGAAGATTTTTTATGTAAGTAATAATTTTAATCAAGGAAAAACAATTCTAATTTCACCCGATCCTTTAAAAAGGATTTTTTACCCGAAGTTTATTACCATATTTATTCTTATTGCAAATTAAATAACATATAAAGGCCTTATTTATTTATTTATTTTCAACTTATTAACGTTAATAATCATTTCTAAAATATCCATTCAACTGACTATGGTATCAGTTTGTTACACAAAATTAAATTCTTCGTAATACTTTCCAAAGTTTTATTGCTAGTTAATTTGAGAAAGGTAATGACTTCCGGAATGCTTCAGTGTTTTACCTGTATTCATTCCCAAGGTGAAGTGGAGTCTAGCATCTATGTTTTATGTAATGTTGCTGAGTCGTTCATAAACTGCACATGTCTATATAGCTGAGTCAACCCACACAAAATAAATATTTTGCTACATTAATCTGCTACTACCTTTCGGTATAAAATTGTAAAACCGATTAGTGTTTTAATTACATATATGTCATTACCAATGCCTTCACAATGAACACATGAAGTGCAGCGTATAGTCGTAGCAGGTTCTAATAGGAGCATGCACGCTAATATATCTAATGAAGCCTTCATATATTCTTGTTGTTATGTTCACAGACACACCGCCGCCTTCCTATGACACACATAATTCCTGAATGAGGAATTTTAGATACGATTCTGAAGTCAGCCAGCACTGATGGCCAGTGACAGTAGTTCTCACGCACTTCTGGCAGCGCCGTGAGCGAGACTAGAATTACTACTGACAACAAGCTGTTTGCTGGACTTCGGGTGGCAGAGCAGCGCAGTGCATACGTGATTGAAGATAAGCTTGCAAATAATGAAGTTACATGTACAAAGTAAGCTTATTATTGTGTGTAAAACTATCGTTTTAGACAATATACTGAGAAAAAGATATAATATTGTACTCAAATAATATTAGTACTTTTTATTGCAGCTATTCGAAGCACTGATTTTCTATATATAATTTAATAAAACATTTTCCGCATTTCTAAATTTAAGGCTGGAAATAACAACTGGAATGTTTAAAATTTTTTATTTATTAGGTTGTTGAACATTACAAAACTATCAACCCACATAAAACTATAAATATTTGCCACCCATATGACGCTGGTTCCTTAACTGTTGACCAAATCTGATGAACTGTCAGCAGAACAGGAAGGAGGGTCCATGCCGCCTGTATTCAGGGAGAGAGAAAGCGGCATACTTCGTGGGCTATTGTGCATCTCTCAACAGCCAGAACACGTCGAGGAGAGATGCTCGTTGTATTTCTTTACCTGAAATGTACAAGTTTACTGAGGCTCGTCAATGTTTCACGAAAGCATTGCAGAACAAACAATAGTTTTAAATGTAGTAGAAGAAAGAAATTTTTTTTTCTGTATCTCCGTTCTTGTTTGTAAAATGCATTTCGACAACAAATAATAAATATATGAGAATGTGTTATTAAAATTGTTTCGTATTATTGTAGTCCAGTTTTCAGATATCAACTCTTAAAACATTTACCAAAGGTCTTCAATAAACCATACAATTATTAAAACGTCCAAATGGAATGGATATTCACTATTTATATAGGCCTTAGTTATATCTTTTAGGAATATATTGTATCTTACTGGCATAATTTCGGATGTTATGGCTGCAATGATTTTTATGTTCGGCAGAACCGTATTTGTCTGCTATTTATAGTCGGTTCGTGGCAGAAATAAATGAATATTAAAAATTATTTATGAACAAATCGTAAAAATTGCCATTCACTAACATACTTCTTATAGTATTTTTTTGAAATAGAGTAACGTGTTATATATCAAGAGTGTTACTAGTAGCAAAAGGGTACGGTTGACATGTCATTCGTTAATAAAACTGAGTAACTTTTATCTTTGAAAGGTGAGCGCTAAAAATAATGGGCATTACAGTAATTCGAAAAAATTGGTTGCATTACTTACATAAAATATATTTTAACAGTAAGTTTGAATGAAAATATAACCAACAAGATTGTTTATAATTAATTCACATTGCCAGTAATAAAGTATTTTATATAATCTCCAATTTCCATACCTTTAACTTTAATTCAAAAGTTTATCTTTTTCCAACTCTGACGTCTAAGAAACCACAATGGTTGATGTACTCTTCTGCCAGCACGGGAAACGAGCTGTATTNCAGAAAGGGTATATAAGAAGACTTTCGCTTCTGTGGAACTTGAAGGCGTTGACATTGACCTGTGTGTTTTCTCGAGGCACTACCGCCGTATCTACATTTCCACTTCGCGGTTTATCCATAGGTGTATCTCCTTTAACACAGGGACACGAATTACCAATGTTCTTT
>NQII01008616.1:0-61960 GCA_002778355.1 Clitarchus hookeri | reverse complement strand
TATATATATATATATATATATATATATATATATATATTGTGTTCAACTTGGTGGCGTACAACGCCTGGGCAAGTAGGCACGCGACGCTGCGTATGTAATAATTCTGCGTCATGCGCCTACTTCCTATGCAACTTGTCCTACACGCATGATCGCACAGCCTTGTTCTCCAGGTGTCGAACGCCGCAACTTTGAACACAATTGTTTGACATAGAAATACGCTTGCGGATACAAGCGTACAGGGCTTTTGTGTTGCTGTTGGTCCGAAGAAACTACGTCTGGAGTTTGGGCACCGGGTTTCCGAACATCCTGTATATATGCAGTGTTGAAATTCTGTTCGCGCGCGCACGCACGCACGCTACCCGCGAGTTGGCGAGCCCATCTTTACTCTACGGGGCTGGCTAAATGCAGGCAGAGGTCCGGACAATGTCGACGTGGGCCGTGCGATAGAAACTAAAAGTGCGGGTGTTGTTGCCGTGAGTTGGGCGGCGGGCAGGCAGGCAGGCAGGACGAGCAGACAGACGTGGCGAGGCGGTTGCCGTGACTGCCTTGTTAGAGGCGGAGTCGTGCGGCGCTGCTTGCGCTGGCAATTAGCACGCGTGCGGGGAGCGAACTGCAGGCCCTGCCGTCTGCCCGGTTTAGTCTCGACACTCTGACGTGCACCCTCTCGGCAGAAGATATGCCCATGCCTTCCCGTACTCACGACGTACCCGTAGGACGCAGTTCATTATACGCTGTTCACGGTAAAGTGAGCGCTTTTGAAAGCCCTCTCATTTGGAATGATAGTCGATGTCACTCGACCATTTTTGCTTTCATAAAAAAAAATTCCTAGCTGCCATATTGCTGCATTGGCTGTTTTTCTAAATACAATGACTCACTTTAACATCGGAAATTTCTGATGCGGAATGGTCGTTTAGAAANTGCATTGGCTGTTTTTCTAAATACAATGACTCACTTTAACATCGGAAATTTCTGATGCGGAATGGTCGTTTAGAAAGCTGTTTGGAGAATTTCGCCCGTAATCGTTCACTGATATCCCTTTGGGCCACGAAATACTTAGGTTTGACAATTAGTATTAATTTAATTGATAATTCTGCCTTGAAAATATACATTTATTTCCTTTTTTTACGGAAGAATTATCTATATTATTGTGGAGACTACGCCAACCAAAGAACTGGCAACTNGACATTTATTTCCTTTTTTTACGGAAGAATTATCTATATTATTGTGGAGACTACGCCAACCAAAGAACTGGCAACTGACCTCCTTGACCCACAACGTTGTTGCGGGAACGTGTTTACGTTGCAAATCATGTTTCTGCTTCTTGATTCCAAGTGCGGTGGAATATACACACTGTGTTTATTACTTACGTGGTTATATTATTTAAAAAGGCGGTTAAAGGATTTTAAAAAATGGCGGAAAGGAAAAAGTACCGAGGGCCTCAAAAATGCTCACTTTACCGTGAACAGCCTATAGAAACATTTACATTTACAATTTAAAATTTTTGTACGAAGTATACGACACGCATAGTGGAAAACGTTATTTTGCATCCACGAGGACGGGTAAAAGCATTACTAGTTTGTATCGCCCGAGTGGAGTGGAGAAATTTGGACGGCTCTTAACATCGAGGTCTTCAGAGCCGAGGAGGGTGAAGCGAGGTGAGTATGGAGCAGCTAGGGAATGCAAGGGCGGGGGAAAAGGAGATCCCCCGAGGAAACCCGCCGACCAGCGGCATCGTACGGCACGATTCCCACATCCGGGAATTCCGGGAGCGAACCCATTTCGCCTAGGGGGAAGGCGAGTAGTCTAATGAGTACACCCCCGCGGTCCCTTGTTTGTATCCCCCCCCCCGGCCCCTTGTTGGCATCTCCCGACACNAGTACACCCCCGCGGTCCCTTGTTTGTATCCCCCCCCGGCCCCTTGTTGGCATCTCCCGACACAGTCATGTCATGCTTTTTTCCAAATGTGTATGGGCCTACATATTCACTTGGTGTCTCTGTGATATTTCGTTGCACTGCGATACTTCGTACGCAATTATTGTTGATCTTCGAACTGAACTTTTAACGTCCCCGCCTTTCATCCTAAAGTCTCGTGAAAGGCGTTGAACATTTTCTATGTACTCTTCTACAGCCTACCTTCTGTCTTGTATTTACTCTAACTGCCCACGACTGCACACGTCTTAACGTAAAACTGACGGGCATGTCAATAATTATATAATGGCAACGATTCACGAAACGTCCGATTGTAAGTTGGGCCTATATTTTTTGAGTTAATGAGCATTAAAAAAAACTTTACATAAAACACCTTGAACGCTGTTTTATTAGGCCCTTTATATAATTATGCCTATGAGAGTATTAATATTTAAATTTGAAGACCATGAGAAAAAAAGGGGGGGGGGGCTTATAAGTCACATTTTGCTCATTTTGCAGGAGAGCAATTTAAAGTTCAACACTTGTTATCTTCTTCCACTGTATGCTGATATTAAAAATGGCTGTATCCTGTAACTCGTCACGCTCTTCCCCACGACTGAAACACAATAACTAGACGGCTCCATTTAGAAGCAAATGACATAACCATCCAGAAATCTAAAAAAATACGGACTAATAAGGTTTTTCCCTTCAGTGATCTTTATTTGGAAGAAAGGTGTAAGATGAGTTGTAAAAAACAAACAAAGCAGGGAATGAAACGCTTAACGAAATTTACCAGTGCAGTGGGTTTTTTTTTTTTTTCGACCCAGGTACCTCGGCAGCCGTAGTTTCTAAATGTGTCACGGCTTGTTAACGTGGAGGTCGAAAACGTAGTGCTTTACTTTATTCTAACCTTCCGAGCGATGTGGCTAACGGTTCACAACTCCACACGACCAATAACACCGATGCATCCACGACGCCGAGCGCAGAAATCCCGAACATACACGATGGTGGCTTCGACGAGATTGAGGGACCGCGTGATTTCAGCCTTAAGGCCCCCGCCTACCTGGCGCAGGAAATGGGTTGCAAAGAGCTTGAAATACTAGTTTTTCTACGAGGCTATTAAACGTGCTGATCTACGAAGAGAACACACACTTCAGACGAGGGCTGTGAAGTGCATTCAAGACGTCACGCACGTTACAAACACTATTTCAGAACACTCCAAAATGGCTACAAACGGCTTTTCAAAAGTGCTGTATCTCAAAATATATGCGTCAGATACACACAAAACTACCCAAGGTCCGCGCATTGAACCTTCCTACAGACTTTCCAGCAATGAAACAATATGGTCAGCGCTGAAAGTCCCGAAGGTACACGCAGTGCGACGAGAACACTGCACGCCAGTTGAGAGCCTTGCGCTTAGAGGCGATGGAACACTTGATGCGCGTGGCAGTCTCGCCCTTATCGCTTCCGCGCTTCTCGGCCTCAAATGCGGAAAAAAAATCGCCAAGTAGGCGGGAGCCTTAAGGTGGATCAGGCCCAGCCATCTTGGGTTTTCACTTTTTTTTGCCATAAATTCCTTTCAAGAACGTTTAACGAAATTCTTCGCACGACATGACATAAATAATTGTTTCTTAATCTTTATCATGCTATTGAAACTCTACGGCGTTTATTAGTTTTTGGCTAGTGACTGCCGGCAAGAAATAAATAGTTTTTTCTTGCCAGCAGTTACAGAAATGATTCTGGTTACAGAAGTCAAGCAATTAATGTTTAGAAAATGTGCAAAGCAATGAGTGCCCTGTGCCTTGTCGACGCCCAAAATGAAATTTAAACTATGTGATTTAAGTTATGGCGAAAATCCTGGGGAAAAAAAGATGACGGTGACTGTTTCCCCTTAAGGGCATACGTGATAGGGGTTGATACGTTCAGCGGATCAACACAAGCGCGGCCTCGCGGCTATATTTTAGCATTAATTGTAGCTGTGGCAGTTTCACGGTTAGTAATCAACCTCTGAAAAAAATTCCACCCGATGCCTGTTTCGTGCTTGCATCCCCTGGCCGGGAGCGTGTCTCATCCCGCTCGCATCCCCTGGCTGGGAGCTTGTCTCATCCCGCTCGCATCCCCTGGCCGGGAGCTTGTCTCATCCCGCTCGCATCCCCTGGCCGGGAGCGTGTCTTATCCCGGTCGGCCAAGTACGCCAGATATAGTGATGAAGAGCATGTATGCTGATTCGCACACCTGCGGGGCTGACCTGGACTGAGGTTAAATCTACTCAGGTTATGAACAAAACCACATTTATCATGAGAGAGTTTTGGATAGGGAAAATTTCCGTCGCTAGGTGCGCCAGTGTTCCAAAGAGGTCACTTTTATGCCAGCGGTAACTGTAGAAAATAAACATTATTGTGTAAAAGTGTATTTTTGACTGTAATTGCCATATATACTTGCATCAGCTAAGCTATTACATATTAGCTTTATTTCGTAGTTAATATTAACGCCCTACAATTGTGTTTACAAGAGCAAACCGTAAAAATACAAATGGGTTCGGCATTAGCCGTCATCAAAATTAATTTTTCCTTTTCTTCTTTCCCTTCAGAAAATTGAGTAGGAATGCTCTAAAAATGATATTTTAAACCATTTCACTACGTTTTTTTATGTTTAGTTTTAGTTTTTATATTTAAATAAAGTAATTGTGTAACCCAACGTTTTACTATTTCCAGTTTAGAACAGAATATTAAACAACCTGTGAACATATTTCATTATATATCCATTCTAGTACGAAGAACAGAGTTTATTCTATACGTAGACTGTAACACAGTACAAATCGGAAGTTTTTTTTACACAATTTCACTTATTTTAAGAAAATTTCAGTTGTCCCATTTGCTTACATACAAAACGGAAAAATCCGTACACATGCGACACCAGTGCACCTCGGCGGTGAAAATTGCTGGTTGCCAAACTAGGAGCATTGAGCTTCCCAACTTGAGTAGAATAAAGCTTACCTGACAGCTGGGCAGCTTGCGCGATGTTTTTCCAGAAGGCCATGGAAGTGTTCTCCGTAGAGAATGATCTAGAGGTGACAACCTGCCTGAGAGACTGGTGATGTATTCCAGAAGGCCATGGAAGTGTTCTCCATAGAGAATGATCTAGAGGTGACAACCTGCATGAGAGACTGGTGATGTATTCCAGAAGGCCATGGAAGTGTTCTCCATACAGAATGATCTAGAGGTGACAACCTGCCGGAGAGAATGGTGATGTATTCCTGGAAGGAATAGCGTTAGTTGAGTCTACCACGTCGCACCTCCCGAACGGCAGTTCTTGCGCAGCCTGGAGTGCGTGAGGCGTGTGCGAAGACAGCGGACTACGAGGCCGCGGAGAAAACACCTCGCCGTGGAGCGCAGACATTTGGGCGGCAGTTAAGGGGGATCAGTCCCTGCCATCTTCGATTTTTAGAATATTCACAAAAACCTGCACGATAAGTTTTGTATTGAATTTTTCTGAACGACACGACACAGGGCGATGCATTGCGCATTTTCTGAAGTTGGCATTGCCTGTAAGTGCTGTAATCATCCGCAAGGAAAAATAATACACTTCTTTCCAGCTGTTAATAGCAAGAAAATAATAAAGTAAGTGTAAATGTAACAAGTTGATAAAGCTTGAGAAAGTATTATTAATGCTGCGTCGTACAAAAAATTTTGCTAACTCGATTTAAATTTAAGTTATAGCGAAAAATAAATAAATTCAAGATGGCGGGAACTGGTCCATCTTAACATCGAGGTCTTGAGAGCCGATGAGGATGAAAATAGATGAGTATGGGGCAACGCCGGAATGCAGAGGTGGAGGAAACGGGAGATCCCGAGAAAACCCGCCGACCAGCGGCATCGTCTGGCGCAATTCCCACTTGCGAAAATCCGGGACCGGCCTCGCCGGTAGTCGAACCCGGTTCAATCTGGTGAGAGGCGAGCGGTCTAGCCGCTGCGCCACGGCGGCCCCCTCCTTCCTGGTGAAGGAGAGCATGGCTAGGTGCCTTGGGTTTCGCGACTGCACGTCGGACTTCGTAAGGCCTGATGCACCGAGTTATAACATGCTGGCGAATAACAATACTTGTTGGTTTTTTTTATATTTCGCGGCAACGGCGTGGAAAAATTGAACTCGTGAGATTTGTTGGACTTTCTACATTGCCGAAGCTTGTTACGGGAGAAACAAACAACCAAAGCACGTTTGATGTGTGTAACTCGTGCTTTATCAGATGATCACTGTTGTCACTTATTGTTCGAAGCGAATTGCCTGAGCTGCATTTCGTATACTGCGCCCCGATAACAGTTCGATACTGGCAGTTTTACACATTATTCTATCGTATCTGAGCAACGGGGACTCTAGCAGCGCTGCAGCGATGATACTCGGGGACTGCTTTGTAGTTTTATTTTACATCTACAAAAACACTGACGGTCACGCGCCACATTCCACGTCACTATCTACGAAACTCGTATCGTGCTTATTCTTTTCACCGTCTACACTATGGTAAGTGCAGAGGCGTATTAATCCGCAAAACCACAAGGGAAATTTGTCACAAGTAATACGCGATCGGCGTTTAATTAGGCTTGACGTCGCCGAGATAACTCGAGTTCTTCAGACAGACCTTGGACGCGCGAGAAAAAAACAGAACTACATCGCCGCGCCTCTGGATTGTTCGGGTGGTGAGGCAGATTAACACAAGCTCGCTAATGTCTGGTCACCGGCTTGAGTCAGACTTTTGAGCAGGAAAAGGCGAGTGCGTGGCGATAGCCAGGCAGTTTTCCCAGAGTGTCAGGGGACGACAGCGAGAGTGCCGACTGCTATGGAATCACTCAAGGCAGCGGGGCTGTATCTCAAGGTCAGTACGGGTCCTGGCGAAAGTAAGTCCTGAGAGCTCTGATCATATACGACGTCTGACAACCAATCAACTTAATAAACAATAAAAATTGTGATAAAAATCCACAGGTTTTTGGAAGCCAATGTAGAAAAGCTAAGAAAAGGCTATCCTAGATAATATTTTTCGCTAACTCTGCGAGCAAATATTTGGCCAGCGTGATGCATTATTGTCGAGCTATTTCTTATGCCGTGAATGTACACATTTTAGTGCGACGTAAGACATCGCTCTCAAGGGATGTACGATTGCGTCAAAATATTTGCCCACAGAATAAGCGGGACCAAAGTGGTGTAGTAATTAGACTACTCGCCTCCCACCTTGGTGAACCGGGTTCGATTCCCGGCGGGGTCGCTTTCAGATTTTTTGCATGTGGGAATCGTGCCGGACAATGCCGCTGGTCGTCGGGTTTTTTCAGGGATCTCCAGTTTCCACCGCCCTTAATTCCGGCAATGCTCCATACTCGCCTCGCCTCACCGTCATCGACTCTCAAGACCTCGAGGTTAAGAACCACCCAAATATCTTCACTGTCACTCTCTTCACTGACGAAGTTGGCACAAAGTGTTATTTGGGATCGCCCGTTCTTGATTTTCCTATACTGTCTTCCAGAAACCTGTAAACTTCAATTGATGTGTTCAGCGTTGATTTATGCACGCCCTTTCAAAATACAGAACGGCTCAGAAAACGATACTAAACAGCATGAAACACGTGCTTCGCGAGTTGCGTTCACATCTTGTTGCTGGCAACTCCGCCCTCTGTACATCTCCTCCGACCTCCGTCCTTGGTGGTTGACTACGAAAACTTCGAAAGCGCGTTGAGTGGAAGGTTTTGATTGGCTATTTTAATAGCGTCGGTGAGGGTAAAAATTTGGTAAATGTGCGGCAGCGAAGGAATGCAAAGACGTGTGCCCCGAGAAAACCCGCCTGCTAACGGTAGCGTCCGACACGCTTTTCCAAGGTGAAAATCCTAGTGGCTCCGCCAGAAATCGAACCCGGTTCGCCTTGATGGAAGGTGAGTAATCTGACTACCTCACTACCATGCCCCCCCCCCCTTTCCAACCGAGTGTGGTGCGATAGGACTTGGGAATCGATTTGATTTGATTTAAAAATGTTGTTATTGACACGATAAGCACTGCACAACAAGTTACAGGTAAAGAAAGAGGGAACCTGTATGCCCGCGAAATTTTCAGCTCTAATACAAGAATGACGTTAATTTCAGCGAGGGGAACCAGGGGAAGAGAATTAAGGAGGGTAGGGAGACAGGGGAGACTTGGGAATCGATCGTTCCATAACTTCACGGCATGAATGTCCATGTAGACAGAGATTGGCAGGATGTACCATGGACAAGGACTTTAGGAACCATCAGTGAGAACAAGAATAGTTATTTTGCGTATGTTTTGTACTAAAGGAGGCATTACCAGGCTTGGTTGAGAAATGTTTAGTTGCTTAACTGATACAAACAGTCGTAGAGCTGTGAGTAAAAATTAATTTTACAGAGAATCGCGTGCGTGTAAACATCATGTTAAGGTGGCTGCCTGGGTAGGCCACCGAACGGTATGCAAACAATGTTTTATTTATTAAAAAACCGTCCAAAGTGTCTGAGTGAGGTCTGCTTAAGAATAGAATTTAAGAAACGTTACGCGTTTGTATATGTTCTTCATCTCCTTCATTTCTCTCTAAAGCATGTTTTTTTTTATTGTGAAAATGGCTCAAACGGGTGTTTTCACGATCATTTTTTAGGTATGAACATTCCGGTACAAAAAATTAAAAAAGGATTAGGGACGTGCATCAAACCTTTATTTTTATTATTAAGTCATAAAATGGTAGGGTCTTCGCTGATAGTCTCATAGAGGCGCGTTATCGACGGCAAGTCTACACGCCAGTTCAGTGCTTTGCCCGTAGAGGCGATGAGAGAGTTGATGCGCTTGTCTCGGTCGCCCCTAGCGCTCCCGCGCTTTTAGTCCTCAGACGTGCAAAATTTATTCAAGCAGGCGCCCCGTTTTAATTGGCGACCTTTATCAGTTATGGACCTCGTATGCACGTGTCGCATGTGCTTCGTGCTTGGGACATGGAGTTGATTATTGTTGTAACCAGTCGTACAAATTAAAATACTTGAGCTGCCGTCCGATCGTTGCACCTCTTAGCAGTTTTACAGACTGGCATGTTTCCATCCCTCGTCACTGAACGATGCGAAGTGTGACAGCGCCGGGGACTACTTCGGTGTCTCTTCATGCAAGGTGGATGGAACGAACACGCACGTGAGCAGTCCTGATAGATCTGTTAGCTGCAAGGTGAGTGTGCACGAACTAGCAGGAGGGTAAGGCAGGTGTGAAAGTTCCTCGTTAGCAGTTTCCAAAAGGCACGCAACCAGGCAAGTGTGTTTGCACGTAGAGAAGTGTTTCACGCAAGCTCTGTCCCCAATGAGGAAAATAAGAAGTAGTTGACCGTGCATAGGTCCTATCGTTCTACAATTTGTATCAACCTTCCCTTGGCAAGCTTAAGGTCCCTACCACGATCTCACTCATGCGTTTGTCTCTGCTACCGACCAGTCACGATATACCCCATGGTGTCTGCCCATAGGTTCACTGTCTGACCAATCTAACAGCAATGGCGTCCTACAAACGGCTTTCTCATGCCAAGTTATTCGTTCGTATGCAGATATACACGATTATCCTAAACTAAAGGTTAAAACTCTGTGAAGTAATTCCTTATGCAAAATGAGAAAGTAAACATAGCCCTACTTGTGACATGAAATGATCAATCATTAAAGGTAGTGTGCATCCGTGAAAATTGAGATTTCCAAACAATTTTTTTTTTCAAAATATTATTAGCAACTAGGCCTTATTTTGATGAAATACCAAATTCCTGAGTATAGTAGTGTTACATATGACTGGGCATGGTCAAGTTCGTGAAGGGATAAAGATCATAATTAAACACAGTAGCTAAATTAATTTCCTAATTTATTTACAAATGTACAAAAATTCTATACAGTCTGTGGCTTTTACAGGCTGCTATTATTAATTATAAGAGAGTACTCAATGATAATAATAATCTACTACTCAAAACCTTATTGCATCAATCTACCAAATTATTAAATCTATCACAATAATAAAGTACTCCAGTCCAGTATTCTAGATCAGCCAGATTTTACAATAGAATCACTCTCTCGTGACCTCCTTCCACCTATTCCTTGTGGTCTACCGTGGATGACAGGTATCGTAGCACTGGTCTGGGAGCACTACGATGACTCTCTCGTGACCTCCTTCCACATATCCTTGACGTCTACGTGGATAACAGGTATCGTAGCACTTGTCTGGCAGCACTACGATGACTCTCTCGTACCCTCCTTCCACATATCCTTGGCGTCTACGTGGATAACAGGTATCGTAGCACTGGTCTGGAAGCACTACGATGACTCTCTCGTGACCTCCTTCCACCTATACCTTGACGTCTACGTGGATAACAGGTATCGTAGCACTGGTCTGGAAGCACTACGATGACTCTCTCGTGACCTCCTTCCACCTATACCTTGACGTCCACGTGGATAACAGGTATCGTAGCACTGGTCTGGGAGCACTACGGTGACTTCTCGCAGATCCTCCGGGCACAAAGGTCGCTGTATCCACTTTGCCAATATCCGACGTCGCTCGCCGGACCCACACAACAAACACTCACTATTCACTTCCCGTCCATGCATTCTCAAGAACTCCCTTCGACGGGGTAAAGGACTTCTTTTGTAACCCTTACTATATTATTCCACACCTGTGCTCGCCCAAAGGTAACCTGATCAGAATCGAGAGGTTTCTCAGACAGAGACAATCTCCGACGGCCTGGAAGGTGTTGACAGCCGCCAGGTTTGAGTCGTCAATCACAGGCGCGTTGCAACAACGTCACATCCCCCATCCCGGACCATACGCAATCGAAGGTTGCACTATTCTCGTCGTCCCAATGCGTGAGTCATCATGTTCGCTGCCCGGCCGGGAGCAAGCAGACCGCATGCGCGCGACTACAGTAATATCTGGAATTGCAACCTGGCATTTGTGATTATTTAATACGTAATTGGATTCCTTTTCATTAACAACATTAAATGCTTTTCGAAAGGTCACTAAGCCGACGGTCAAACAACCTCGCCATTTCAAACTTCGTGCTTTTTTTTTTTTCTCGAGAACTGTTCGCTTTGACACTACACCAGGGAACTTCTTTCCGTTTAATTTAAACGCGAAATTTCATATTCGTAATTACAACTTTGATCTCAGCATAGAGTTTCAATGTTCTGTACGATAATTACTTCACGCATCATATTTCCTGAATGATGGGAAGAGGATAATATTACGCATGAAACAGTCATAGATAACAACTTTTCATTTAAGATGACACTATTCAGGAATAAGTTTTTCAACTCAGTTATTTTATAACATTTCTCTGATAACCTCATTAGAAAAACACAGCGATAAAGGACGTGTACTTCCCTTAATAATCACTGTATTTCATAAGGCTCGTATAATATTGTCTCGATAATTTTTCATATGGAATCATCTCATAGAACTTTGATTTACAATTTAACATAAACCTGTAATTATTTCTGCATTAGAGATCGCCAGTGCTGTTTGTTTTGTGTCTTTTCGTATCCTTCTGGCCACAATTTTTCTTGGAATTTTTTTCGTTTCATTTTATAGAGTAATGTAAAGTTTACATGAGACGTTGCTGGTTTCGTTTCTAGCATGATACCACAACACTGGGTATCATTTAAGTGGACTCTCTCTTGGGATAGGCAAGATTATGTACTTTATTACGTACACATTTGTGCAAATACTACACTGAAGAGCCAAAAAAAACTGGTATAGGTGTGCGTATGCAAATAACAGAGGTATGGAACCAATCAGAGTAACGCGATGCGGTCGGCAGCTAGATCGGTTGCTGCTGCTACAATGGCAGGTTATCAAGATTTAAGTGAGTTCGAACGTGGTGTTATAGTCGGCGCACGAGAGATGGGACATAGCATCTCCAAGGTAGCGATAACATTTGGATGTTCGCGTACGACCATTTCACGAGTGTACCGTGAATATCGGGAATCCGGTAAAACATCACATCTTCGACATCGCTGCGGCCGGAAAAAGATCGTGAAAGAACGGGACATACGACGACTGACGAGAATCATTAAACGTGACAGACGTGCAACCCTTTCTCAAATTGGCGCCGATTGGATTTGTGGACTGCCCTGCAGGATTCATGGCGTAAATTGCCTCCTGCATACCTTCAGACATTAGTCGAGTCCATGCCACGTCGTCTTGCGGTACTTCTGCGTGCTCGCGGGGGCCCTACGCGATATTAGGCAGGTGTACCAGTTTTTTTGGCTCTTCAGTGTAGAATAGGTGTATCCCCAACTTTAGACCTCATGCAGCGACAGTCCTTGCAGAGAAGCCATTTCCGTCCAGTCAAAAACACAACATTTTTTTTTGACAGTGCGTGCATGCTATTCACGTACGACGCGGGTAAAGTCACACGTAACTACAAAACATAGATATAGCAGCGAAAGTTGAGAAGGAACCACGCTTATTAACGTGCGACGTGCGCTTCGCGTAAGCTGGGAACCTGGTAGTTGTCCGTGGTGACATGCGGCGAGTTCTCGACGAACGCGAAGCAGGGCGTCTTGCTTGGCAGCACCTGCCGTCTGCACAAGTCACGTTCCCAGGCGTGGCGGGCTGTGCAGGTACGAGATAGCGCTGCTACAGATCCTCACGCGAGTCGTGAACAACGCCAACCTAGAGTCGAAGGTTTACTACGCTCGGTTTGGGAAGAAAACCGAGACTCCTTAGGGGAGAGTTCGGTACAGGGAAAAATTTTCGTCGCCAGGTGCGCTGCTGTTCCAAAGAGGTAATTTTTTTAAGGTGGCGGAAAATTGAAAAATTCGGTTTACTTCTGTGTAAAAGTGTGTGTCTGGTTCGAATTGTGACATATACTTGCCCATACCAAAATATTATATATTAGCATTATTTTGTAGCTAGTATGGACGTTAATTAATAGTGTTTACAAGCGTAAACAGTTTAACTACTTTTTGTGTTTGGCATTGAACTTTCGTAAACATGCTAATTGTGGGGGGGGGGGGATAAGTTGTAAAGTTAGATGTCATATAAAGGAATTTTTCAATTCTGTTGGTACAAATAAAGTAACTGTTAATTTAACATTTTGTTAAATCCAGTCATACAACAGAATAATCAACAGTATTTTGACAAATTTCGTTATATTTTCACTTTATGGTGAAGAACTAAGTTTATTTTTCACTTTGGCTCTAGCGCAATACAAATCGAATGTATTAAAATATTAAATTTATTTGATGAAAACTGCAATATAAAACGCGGGAAAGCAGGTACTCATGCGACACCAGCGCTACCTGGTGGCGAACATTTTTATTTACACTATTAACACTGAGCTTCCAAACACGAGTTCAATAAACCTTACTATAATCTATAACTTAAAGAGTTATAGATTTGATGCACGGCGGATGAATTTGATATCTGTCATTCAAGGGAAATCAATAATGTTTCATCAATAACGTTTACGCGCGTCAAAACAGTACTGTAAGGTCTGCGTTTATGTTGTCAGCAAATTCGTGGACTCCGGGCCTCGTGATTGTTGGCTTGTTTCCCCAAGCAGAATAGCTGTATTTTCTGAAAAGTAGTTCAGCTCACATCCATAAGGAAGTCGTTGCGTGAGCTCCTGGGTTTGAATTCCGGGTAAGGCGTAAAGCATCAATGTGTGTGTGTGTGTAATTTCAAGCCGTTTATATTAATTATTTATTGATTCCATGCTTTACGCGCAGGCCAAAACGAACAGCGGGTGGAAAATGGGGAGGGCACATGACGAGGTAAATTCTTCAGCATTTCCATGCAATGAGAATGGAAAACGTCTGAACTATTAAAATTTACGTTGGTCAAACAGTGACGCACTTGAGTTTACGTCTGGTTTTCCAGCAGTCCCGGGCTTTTGTAAAGAAAATAATTTCGTGCATTAGGGGTTCCTGTAGGAACTAAGTGTGTGAATATTATTTCCGTGATTTTTATTCACCCAAATATTATGAATGATATTCATAACGGTAACGCTAATGTTATTGTTATATTTATATGTCTGGTTCTTGTAAATAAGTACGGGAATAATCCTATTTACGGGAATAATCCTATTAGGTTATTTAATATAATTATGGTAAATAATGAAATAATTATTACAGTTGTTGCTTTATTTTTTTCCTCTTATTAAAACATTAAATTCATTATTTAATATATCGAATGGTTTATTTCATATAGTTGAATAGCGTTTATTTACTAGTCAAAATTGTGTTGGTAATATTATTAATCTAATAATTATTATTATTATTCAATTTAATTTTAAATTAAATTGAATA
This sequence comes from Clitarchus hookeri, assembly GCA_002778355.1. Classification (NCBI taxonomy): domain Eukaryota; kingdom Metazoa; phylum Arthropoda; class Insecta; order Phasmatodea; family Phasmatidae; genus Clitarchus; species Clitarchus hookeri. Next base: position 47,754 of record NQII01008616.1, on the reverse strand, counting down.
TTGACTATGCCCTCTCGTGGTCAATTTTGTACAGAACTTCAATACAGCAACCCAGCTGTATTGAAACTCGATCAGAGGAAGGGAACTGAAACTTTAAAGCGCGTATTTATGCAAGCAGTATTCTAACCACGAATCCACAGACCAGAAGAAGAGAAAAAAGAGCTGAGTGGTGTGGAAACCCACCTATTGGTTTTTTCCCTTCCTTTATTCGTGCGCGGAGTACCTGGTACCCTGACGACCTTCGTGTGGTAGATGGCCGGGACGGCCGCAGTGCCTGGGCAGACGGTTGCCATCGGCGCGTGTGAGCAGACAAACTGCCCTGCCTAGTCTGTGGCCAGCGATCGGGCTGACCCTCCTTGACACAGCGTAGATGGGCAGGAGCCTGCCGAGACCGGCCACCCCCAGTGGGCGCCCATTTGCTCGCCCACAGGGAAGAGCGTCCACTTGACAGCAGAATGAAAGAATGAAAGCCACAACAACAGATGCCCAAAAGTTCATAATCATAATGGAAACAATGAGCGCCCTCAGCAACGCATAATAATTTAACTTACTAACAGTGCATCGTGTTTTTTTTACAGGGGGTACTCCCCTTTTTCCCCAATATAAATATAGATGATCCCAAAATTATGAATAAAGTTTCTCACACAATCCCTAATTTTAAGATAATAATAAGAATAGAAAGTTAATTAAAAATAACCCTTACACAGAAACTTTAAAAGCCATGGCCTCTGGATTTTTTCTCTTTTTGCATTTGAACTAAATAACCTTAAATTCTAACTTTAACTTTAATTCCAAATATAAATTAAGCCAGTGTTTATTTAATTCGGNTTGAACTAAATAACCTTAAATTCTAACTTTAACTTTAATTCCAAATATAAATTAAGCCAGTGTTTATTTAATTCGGCATGGCTTACCAAATAGCAATAGTTTAGATTAAACAATANTTTGAACTAAATAACCTTAAATTCTAACTTTAACTTTAATTCCAAATATAAATTAAGCCAGTGTTTATTTAATTCGGTATGGCTTACCAAATAGCAATAGTTTAGATTAAACAATAAAAAAAAAAAGAACAGCTCGTTAAACGCCGCTTATTGGTTGCTGCGCGGCTGGCAAGCGTAATCCGCCCTGCGTGCACTTTGTTCTGAATTAGCGTTTAAGCCATTCATACGTGCAAGTGGTTATAGGCGTAGCTCAAATAATGAGTCATGATTAGGAAGAGCACAGCTGTATAAGATGGAGTTCATTACACGTAAGAATTATACAATAACTATTTTTGTGACCATTGATCGGGGGAGCTTTAAACTGAATACCAAGATGCTTATTAATTATGTTAAGATTTAACGCCATTATTATTACAGTCTGATTGGAAAGCCCCCACCTTGTTCATGTTGCCGGAGGCTGATCCTAGGTGGCGGTTAACGACGGCCGGACACACCCACCTTCAGTGGTCTTCTCTCTGGTCGGGTCGACGACAAAAGACGCCGCTCCCGGTGTTACGCTGGCCTATATCGGGCGCGTTGTTTAATATATTTCGGCCTCGTTTACTGGCCGGTGGAGGGGATTTCTGCAACTGTCTTTCGCGAGGTGTTGTTGCAATCACGCTCGTGCCCTGGTTTAATGCTTGAAGACGTGATCAGGCAGGCCGTTCAGCTGAGGTCCGATCACATCATAACAACTTGCCTACGAATCAGATGCACAGCATAAGCAAGCACTCTCAGTGACCAAGCACGCATGCTTACGTATAATTTGTATGGCCGGGGAGGGTGGGCGTTCCAGTAAGCCTGCCAGCGTAAAGCAAAAAAAAAAAAAAATAGTAAACCCCCATTAAAAATTAAACGTCCGGTCATGTGACAAAGAGGTAGAACCAAAAGTTTCCAGCACAATCCAGGTAAATGTCATAATTTATGAGCACCACGTCAGTTATTAACTGGTTCGGAACTAACTATAATTAATATTCCCGTAGTCTTTATCATTACTTCACACACTCGCATGACATAATTGTTTATTAACGTGAAACTTGCCTTTGACAGCCTTCCGATGTACGAGGTCTCAGTTTTCGGAAGTTATGAAGCATTTTAAATATTTCAAAATAGTTCTTCGCCGAAAAAAAAATCCGTTCCTAATGTTAGGATTACGTGGAAGTTTCTGAGAGGTAAATGCAAGGCGAGTATGGCTACATGGCCTTATAAACACAAATAATGAAGGGCAGTGTTGCGTCTGGGAGGTCCGATCTTCCCACCTCGGGCGCCTGTCACCTGCGAACAGCTTGTGTGACTCTGCCTATAGTGTGAGGAGAAGAGTGTCCCCCAGACGTTGCTGCAACGCGCCTGTGATTCACAGCTCTCGTCTGGTGGCGACCGGCACTTTCCAGGTCAGGGATTGTATCAACTCTTCAGAAACACCTGGATGCCGGATAGTCATCTCTGGGCGTGCTCAACTGCGGAATCATCCGGAAGGGATACTAACGGAGGTATGAATGCAGACCATTTACCTTGCCGAGGCAGTTCTTGAGAACGTGTAGACGATGGTGACTCGGCGAGTGTTCCAGTGGACTCGGAGCACGACGGGCGATTGTTGGCAAGAAGACGGCGACCTGCGAGTCTAACAGGTATGCTCCTGGATGAATGACCTACGGCCGACATGCCGAGGAAGTTCCTGAGAACGTGTAGACGATGGTGACTCGGCGAATGCTCCGGTGTACTCGGAGCACGACGGGCGATTGTTGGCAAGAAGACGGCGACCTGCGAGTCGAAGCGACTGCGAGAAGTAACAGGTATGCTCCTGGATGAATTATGTGGTGTCGTTGATACACCTACGGCCGGTTGCATCATTCAAGTTCATCGCTCGATCTGAAATCATGCTCGAACTTGATCTAAGATCGTCACCACATACTGTTGCACCATTCAAGTTTAGTGCATGACTGGAGATCGAGATGAACTTCATTTATAGAACCGCCGATCAAAGAAGTATCTTAAAAGCACTGCTGACATACTTATTTACCAGAAAAAACTTCGCAGTTTTTGAACGGTTTAACTATGGATTTGGTTGTTATTTACTGTGGTAAAATATAAATTGATACACATAAAACAAATGCTTAAAATCGTATGCATTGCTTTAATTAAAAAAAGTATTGATGTTTTGTAAAGAGAAACGAAATTTAAGCTTTTATTCCTCTGAGCAGACACAATGGGAAACTGGAACAGTCATTCAGAACATCAGAAACTGGCCTCGTTTTCGCCACGAGCCACTTCAAAAAGTGAATCTTACGTCGAAATTTTTGCTCGCGAAAGAGCAGAGTTCGCCGACAAATCTAGTTTGAGAACACAGCCACAGATAGCACCAAACACAAACATTATTTTGGAAATATAAAACAAACTTTATACACACTTAAAGACATTAAGTAATACTCGTACAACTACTACTTTACTTGAAACAGATAAAACATTGCAGTATCTAGTTTTCTGTCCATTACCTTCTTTAGAATATTGATACTAAAAATAACGAAAGTGTGTTTGTGAAATGAGCTACCAGTCAGGCTTAAAACGGGTTTCTTTTTCCCTTACATTATATATATATATATATATATAGATCTGTGTGAGTGAGAGTGAGTGGGTGAGTGAGTGAGTATGTGTGTGTGTGTGTGTGTGTGTGTGTGTGTGTGTGTGTGTGTGTGTGTGTGGCGGATTTTCAGTGCATTTAGCCAGGTTATACAGTTAAAAACTACTATACTACTAGTGTTAAAAATAATGTCAACACAAACTCATTAATTTTCTGCTAGCTTCATAACAAACAATTGCATCATGACGTCACCAAATGAAGAGTCAACCATAGGGTTTCATCCTGAACTGAGATCAGGAGATCTACGATCAGAACTCGGCCAGTTGCGTTGGTGCAACACTTGCACATTGTAACTTGGATCTAACTGAAGATCGTGTATGAACCAGGATCTTAGGATCTCGGTTCAGGGCAGTTATTGGTGCAACCCGGGCACTAGACGCCGGATCATAGGTAGGATAAGTTCACGGTAGACAGAAACACTGCTGCACTCAAAGTAACCTAAAGTAATGGACTGTCAATTTTTGTTAGTACGACTAATTGAATTATCTAGTTACGTTAATGTAGTAATATATCGAGTAATACCTCATCATTTGCACTGATGACTTTAATGTAGTGAGTAGGTGTACATATTTTTTTTTTAGCTTTGAAAATAAATCATGAAAATAAATTTAACAATTTCATTTAATCAAGATTGCTATATCTGCTTACAAAATTTGGCCTCACCTAGGTAGGTCAAGCAGTATACTTACGAGGCGTATTGCTGAGGTATTCCGTAAGACGGACACCATCTCCGGATAATGCAAAATGACTCAATTCTCCTCGCCTTGTCCACTGGACGAAATAGTAAGTAAAAACAGAAAATTGATCGGTCAGTTTGGTCAGCAGAATACTTATACTGGGAGACTTTGACACCCCAAATACAAAGTTAATGCCTACAGTATATGACAAAAAAAAAGAAGCTCATAAAACAGCTCGACCGTAATGGAACTTTACTTGCAAGTACCGAAATCAGAACGCGTAATTTGTTGGCATTTTGCTTTCAATGAGACAAGGAATCGCCTACAAACTTTTGTTTCCATTGGGTGATTTTCGCCAAATAACGTGTATATTGTACGGCCACAAAAACCTGTTGATTTCTTCGTGACCAGTCACGCGGTAATATTATAGTTTCATCAGTGTGTCATAAATATATTCTGGGTTAAAGTGAAATATGTAGTAACGGTAACAAAACAACAGAAACCCTGAGGCCTGATGATATAAAAATGTGGCTGGAGTATTTTCAGAGTTGGATTAAAATCTGCATTGTGAAGTACGTGTTTATGTTGATAGGCTCAAAGACTTGCTCTCTATAATTTCTACATAAGCAGTTTTTTTTTTCTTTCAGATAAGCAACATATGACGTTTAGAAATTTCCTTGCAGAATTTAGTAACGCTGGGCTGTGGACACGTTGATGGTTGAGATCCCTACCAATGCACGAAAAGTTGTATTTTATTAGTCGTGGTGTCTGATCTAAGATGCGTGCTCATTACCTAGAAGGACTTTGTAACGTATGTTGTAAATACAAGTAACAAACTTCCATGTATAATAAATAAACTAGCTGCTAATTTCTAAGTTTCGCGAGTGGACAATGGTGAAACTGTTAACCACCAAGGACTCAACAATCAGCATAGTAATTTGCTAAATGTGCANTTTCGCGAGTGGACAATGGTGAAACTGTTAACCACCAAGGACTCAACAATCAGCATAGTAATTTGCTAAATGTGCAACGGCACTCTATTAAAAAAAAACTCAAAACTTGATTTAATTGATAACCATTTCAGTTTCCACTGATCCAACTGCAAGTGAATCACTGGAATAAAACAAAGAAATGGCTTGGTTTAGATTATTATTTTCTTCTCCAATACCACAATTAAGAATTTTTGTAACTTAAAATTGGAGTAACATAAATATGTATTTGCTCCTGCACGCTACGCATCACTGAAACACAGCTGATATGAAATATGTTATTACTGTATATTTATTCCTTCTGGATTGCATTAGCAACAATAAAATTCCTTACCAATATTAGAAGCGAGTTAACGAAAATTATTTATTGAAAGTGGTAGAGTTCCACAAGATACGATTCCACTTCCACTACAAAACATGAAGGCAGCTGCAATAATAGATTGCAAGGTCGCTACGTTCAACAACACAACGAACTCATATAACTGTCCGAGTCAACCGTCGTCCATTTCGATCACTAACGACATCTCCTTTCTTAACGGCCGTGCATGATGAACCACGCCAGCAGTACTCACAGGCACAACGAACGCAGGAGCGGATCTAGACTTTCGGTTAGGAAATAATATTACATGCATTAAATGAAGTCGTTATTTAAAAAAATTCTGATATTATTTTAGTTTAATTTTATAACATTCACAGGGCACTTCTGTCTGCTGACCATTTAGAGAACTGGTAGAAACTACTCCTTTTAGATTTATCTCAGAACAAAGATATGCTTGATACTCTTAGGCCGTCTACGGACTTGTAACGGAACGTCGTAACGTAATGCTTTAGGAAAGTATCACGTTAAACATATGAACATTATGGTCTTCGGGATTCTCAGTTGGCTCAAGAATGCCGTACTTCCAGTCCAGTCGGTTCAGGCTGCGAGAACTGCGTTTGTTGTAATCTAGTGCATGTGCGTAATGCTGAAAAGTAAAGCATAAACGGTAATGACAGACAAAGCTATTTACAGAAAAAAAAAAAGTATCAATGATGGAGCGGCATCAATTAAGTTGCGATATTTCTCAACAGAAAAATAAAATATAATCTTCCAAACCATTGCTTGGTTTATAATTATGGACAGTAAATAGCATGGCACGTTATTTAACGCTTGCATTTATTTCGCTTATAAAATTACAGTATATACACAGATCTAGATGGCAATACGGCGACTACTCAATGGACAAGATGAGTATGTTCAGAACGAAGGTTTCACCACCTGCACTCGCTTATAATGGAACAATCAAAAGGATCTGTGTTAAAAACGACAGTCTAGTGGGCTGGTTTTCTACCTTTTCATTTCTGCGGACCGGTGAAAACAGGAGAAATATTTCGCAAATCGCTGAGATGGAAATAAAAATTATTATTTATTATATAGTGCCTTGTGTTTTAGTTTTTAATATTTATGTCATAAAATGAACACACTATCCACATTTACTTGAAATAACCAGAAACCGACCAGTTAACAAAAATGCTCGGCCTGGTTTTGGCCGTCGAAAAAAATACATGGCCAATCACTAGGAAGCACTAGATCCTAATATCAATGGACGTCGAAGAATATCAGACATTACAATAACAATGAATGGCGCCATGTTCGAACACATAACATGTGACGACTCTTCGGAAATATGACTATCAGGTTTGATTTCTTAACCACTATATTATAATTAAAATTGCAGTTGTCATGACCAATGCCAGAAACATTACAAATTCAGCGATATAAACAAAATCAGCAGATGGTGCTTGACTCGACACGTATAAAGCAAACAGAAGAGATCACATAGTAAAATAAATAAACTATCAATAAGATATTAATAAGAACACTAAAAAGATGCACAGTATTTACAAGTTAAAACAGATAATTCACTAAATGAATGGATCTTGCATTTGATAAAAGTGCTATATTATTAAAATAAAGCTAATGCGAAATCAGCTGCTGCTTCTTTGTTATACACTGAAAAGCCAAAAAAACTGGTATAGGTGTGAGTACGCAAATAACAGAGGTATGGAACCAATCAGAGTAACGCGATGCGGTCGGCAGCGCCTATATAAGACAACAAGCGTCTGGCAAAGTTGCTAGATCGGTTACTGCTGCTACAATGGCAGGTTATCAAGATTTAAGTGAGTTTGAACGTGGTGTTATAGTCGGCGCACGAGAGATGGGACATAGCATCTCCGAGGTAGCGATAACATTTGGATGTTCGCGTACGACCATTTCACGAGTGTACCGTGAATATCGGGAATCCGGTAAAACATCACATCTTCGACATCGCTGCGGCCGGAAAAAGATCGTGAACGAACGGGACAAACGACGACTGACGAGAATCATTAAACGTGACAGACGTGCAACCCTTTCTGAAATTGGCGCAGATTGGATTTGTGGACTGCCCTGCAGGATTCATGGTGTGAATTGCCTCCTGCATACCTTCAGACATTAGTCGAGTCCATGCCACGTCGTCTTGCGCCATTTCTGCGTGCTCGGGGGCCCTACACGATATTAGACAGGTGTGCCAGTTTTTTTTTTTTTGGCTCTTCAGGGTATAACACTAGCTTTCCCGGCCACGCGTTGCTGTGGCATAAAAGATTTTGGCCCTATTCATTTCTGTGAAATTAATTGAAAGGAGTATATGTATTTTCGAAATCTTTATTATTGAAGTACGTGTTTGCATACAATGTTTTTAGTTTTACCATCTTCCGCGCGTATGAATAAGTTGGATGGTTTTCCTACTCTTGAACACGACACATGCAATTGGTCGTGCGAAAAACATTCTCTTTCTAAATCTATTTCGCACATTTGCAATGACTGCCCTTGAGCTTTATTTATTGTAATTGAAAATGCCAATCTGACTGGAAACTGTGTGCTTTTAAAGCGAAAGGGAATTTCTGATGGAATAAGAGAACATACAAACTGAAATGATCAAACAGACAGCTGTCAACAAAGACGCTTCCTGACGCGAAAGCATGGTAAAAATGAGCTTTTTGCAGATTCTAGTACCTTTGCAGGTAATACAGATAAAGAAGAAAGGTGTACAAACACTCGTGGGAACGAAAGGAATGTTTGTAAAAAAAACAGAATGAAAATTGGTTGATTTTTTCGGGAGTTATACGCGTCCGAACAAACGGACAAAAAACACACACACACACACACACACACACATATATATATATATATATATATATGTATATATAGAGAGAGAGAGAGAGAGAGATAGAGAGAGAGAGAGAAGAGAGAGAGATTTTATAACCGTGGCGGCAGCTGTGTTTCTGAGAGACGAAACGCTGCACTGATTTGCATGAGAAATTCTCTGCTTAATTTTTATCTCTGGCATGACTGTTAGTTTTCTCACAGAAACAGGTAGTCGAAAATACGATACACAATTGAATAGCGCCGAAACTGAGAGACGTATATTCTTTTTCCAGTGATTTACAAAATGTAGACAACGATTGCATTTTATGTTTGGACGCCGGAGTGACATCTGAAGTCAACTAGATTAAAAATTTATTTTTCAGGAGTATTAGGTGCGCGTGAGTTGGCATCTTCCATGAAGAGGTTACCTTTACGCTTTAAGACGATCCTCATTTTTAGAGTAGTAATCATAAAAAGTTTTGAGCCAAGACCCTGAAATGTTGGCATACTCTAATAAATTTGACTTTCCACTTGATATGAGCAGCAGTCAAGATTGATTAGAAAGGGTTTATTATGAACGTCTCTCCGGTGTTACGTCTGAAGGCTTATCAGGGGACGGCTTACAAACTAACTTATGACTTAAGTTAAACTAACACCCACGCCTTGCCTGCGGTTCGAACCCAGANGCTAGCAAGCAAGAATTCTTACCAAATTTGAAATATGTCTGTATCTTCTTCTTGTTCTTCTTATCCCAAAGAGTCAGCTTCTTTTTAAACGTATCCGTGTTTTTTCTCAGTGTAAAAATACTTTTGCGAAACCCCCGAATAAGAATATGTAGGTAGTTGAGAAGGCAAATGAGTTTCGCCATATATACAAACTTAGCCAGACATTCTTCATCCGACAAAGGTTATGCTAGCGCAGAGTTTCGCTCTCTCGGGCACCGCTTTACTTCCCNCCTCTGCTTAATTTTTATCTCTGGCATGACTGTTAGTTTTCTCACAGAAACAGGTAGTCGAAAATACGATACACAATTGAATAGCGCCGAAACTGAGAGACGTATATTCTTTTTCCAGTGATTTACAAAATGTAGACAACGATTGCATTTTATGTTTGGACGCCGGAGTGACATCTGAAGTCAACTAGATTAAAAATTTATTTTTCAGGAGTATTAGGTGCGCGTGAGTTGGCATCTTCCATGAAGAGGTTACCTTTACGCTTTAAGACGATCCTCATTTTTAGAGTAGTAATCATAAAAAGTTTTGAGCCAAGACCCTGAAATGTTGGCATACTCTAATAAATTTGACTTTCCACTTGATATGAGCAGCAGTCAAGATTGATTAGAAAGGGTTTATTATGAACGTCTCTCCGGTGTTACGTCTGAAGGCTTATCAGGGGACGGCTTACAAACTAACTTATGACTTAAGTTAAACTAACACCCACGCCTTGCCTGCGGTTCGAACCCAGAATCTCCCGCATCTCAGACCGGCGGCGCACCAACCGACTGCGCCACGGGAGGTCGGNTGCCTGCGGTTCGAACCCAGAATCTCCCGCATCTCAGACCGGCGGCGCACCAACCGACTGCGCCACGGGAGGTCGGTTAGCCAGCAAGAATTCTTACCAAATTTGAAATATGTCTGTATCTTCTTCTTCTTCTTCTTATCCCAAAGAGTACGCTTCTTTTTGAACGTATCCGTGTTTTTTTCTCAGTGTAAAAATACTTTTGCGAAACCCCCGAATAAGAATATGTAGGTAGTTGAGAAGGCAAAGGAGTTTCGCCATATATACAAACCTAGCCAGACATTCTTCATCCGACAAAGGTTATGCTAGCGCAGAGTTTCGCTCTCTCGGGCACCGCTTTACTTCCCTNTAGCCAGACATTCTTCATCCGACAAAGGTTATGCTAGCGCAGAGTTTCGCTCTCTCGGGCACCGCTTTACTTCCCTCAGTTCGACAAGGCGTGAAAGAACCCTTCGTCCCGATAGCCGCCGCATGCCCCTGCACGGAGAAGGCGGCGTTGCGTGTCCGTACTCACGCACAGCCGTGAGCAGCCTCGAGTGCATGGCTTGACTGCGAACTTCATTTACGACCTTCGCCGCGTTATTCGCCACAGTGTTTAGTTCAGTAAAGAGCTTCTTCAAAGCCAGGTGCTCCCGGTAGAGCATACGTGGACAGCATTTCTGGGTAAGCAGCGTCCTTGACTTTCTGCAGCCACGCCTGACCAATGTACAATCATGCTTGCAGCACTGTCCGTACATACTACAACGCATTTGCTTCCCAATCTAAGTCCTGTGCTTGAAAATTCTCGTCGAGAGCACTATAGATCTCTGAAACAGTGGTCCGTCTATATAAACCAGGACAGCAAAGAAGTTCTTCCCTGAAAGTTTCGCCTTTATTATACCTCAAAGAACACCGCGATTTAGAATAGCATGGTTACTCACGTTATAAAGTTTTTATTGGACTGTGTCCATGTGTCCATTGCCAACCATGAGACTAAATAAAAAATCTTGCGCACACACACACACACACACAGAACTCAGCAAGACAAAATACGGAAAAACCTTTTACAACTCCACAGACAGATAATTAGGAAAAGCTGTTTCCTTGTTAATGAAAAATAAATATGTATATAATTAAAACGACAAAAAAAATATTATTACAAAACAGGACAGACAACGAAAGCAAAACCAAAAGAAAAGACAACACGATATCGAAAACGAAAACACCACACGAGTGAGCAAAACAGTGCAAAAAACAATATCAGTGGACACAGCTGAACAATAAAACTCAAAACCCACACAAANACACGAGTGAGCAAAACAGTGCAAAAAACAATATCAGTGGACACAGCTGAACAATAAAACTCAAAACCCACACAAATAGGACAAAAACCACAATGAAACACAAGTCAGGGAAAGTCTCCTTGCCATTTTATAAAACCAAATAAATCACCACTAAAACAACACAGGAAACACAAAAATCAACCAGAGAAAATAATAGATAAACCAACAGAGAAGACACAGAGATACGAAAATGACACAAAAATAATATATGTCTTCTCGACGTTTCGGGGCCTGAAATCTGTCCCCTTCTTCAGGCGAGACACTGGAAGGACAATCGCAGTAGACTTACTCGCGTAAGTTGATTTTAACCAGTTGAATCGCAACAAATAACGAGTTCTTTAACTTGCTCGTCGTTATCAGTGTCCCTGTTACAAACTCTCTGTCGAATGGTGTTACCCGAAAGCAGTATAGCATCTGGTTCTTTAAAAACTCGAAGAAACAAAATTTTCCGAGCTATATCTAAAATCCAAGGCTTTAATAACTCCTCGCCATTAATGAACGTGTTTTTCGTTCCAGACTTTCGAACAGCTACTGAACAAGACAATCGGAGCCGCTATTTGTTAGTTATCGTCTTCTTCTAATTTTCCTGACTTTTCATCTGATGTGCAATCTTTGAAAGAAAAAAAAAACAGTGACCTGTCGGTCAAATTGCTATGCTTCGAACGTAAATGACGAGCAAGTTTGGAATATTTCATAGAGTTATTTGATAGAATATCGGAACATACGACCGTGGCGATAGTTCACTGCCAGGGCTGCATTGAAACCAAGCTTTAAGTTCTCTTTGGTGTAATGTCTAACGAATAGGGCCACCTGTTTTTTTTTCTTGCGAAAAGATGTACACCTAGGCTAGACTTCAATATCCTATGTGCACAATTTCTGTCTTCATTTGACTATTGGCCGCTTGTCTTTGTGTGAAGACAGTCTGTTACACGTGTGAACCAATCAGAAATAAGTTTCTCCAATGCCGACCGTCCGCGATTCGCGGGCAGACAGATAAGACGCGTGACAATTCGAACTATCCAATCACGAAAAGCAGGTGCCTCTACTAACGAAGTTTTTTTATCAGACATTCCGAAGTATCAACACATTTCTTTTTCCTTTCTTCTAAACTTTACTTGGCTTATTTTCAGTGTCACTACTTTTCTCTTAGGACCACGGTGGTGTAATGGTTAGACTGCTCGCCTTCGACCTAGGTGAACCGGGCTCGATGCTCGGTGGGGTCGCCCCCAGATTCTCGCATGTGGGAATCGTGCCGGACGATGTCGCTGGTAGGCGGGTTTTTCTCGGGGATCTCCCATTTCTCCCGCCGTTGCATTCTGGCGCTTCTCCATACTCACCTCACTGCACCCTCATTGGCTCTCAAGACTTCGATGTTAAGAGCCGCCAAAATCTTTCCACTCCACTCTCTCCACTTCTTTTCTTTCGACTATTGTTGATGCTTTTGAAAAGGTTAAAGAGTTTTACTGTTTGACTGTCTCCAATTTGTACAATTTCATGTTTTACAAAATAATAACAATCAATAAATTGTTTCACAAAACACCGCAATTAATATTAATAAACGTGGGCGTGAAGAATTTAAGAAGTTTCGAGGGGTGTGGCCATACGGCGTGTTGTCGACTGACAAGCTAATGCAATACTGCCAAAATAGTATATTCATTACATGCATCCACGATGATGCCACATGCAGACCGGCGATGGTTATCAATCACCACTGATTACCATAGGCTCGAGTTACATTACAATGTTCCCTTATTTTTCGATGGAAATTATCCACGAACTTTGTAAACTACCAGTAGATTTATTCGTGCTAATTTTCCTTCACAAACACCTATTATCCAAGTTACACATCGTAATATTTGTTTATCTAGACAACTGGATTAAAAAAAATTATTTATACGATAGAGCAGGGGTTCCCAAACTTAATCAGTTTGCGGCGCACTTACAGGTTTAGTATATTGTCCCGGCGCCCTACTCAAAATATGTGTACAACAACGTTAATCAGGCACAGAAATGAAAACAACTGTTTAGTAACCAAAACTAAACTTAAGTTAAACCTCACAATGTGAGGTTTGTATGTGAGGATCACCTATTTATTAAAGTCAACACACAAGAATATATTAAAATGGACAGAAAAATATTAAAATACAGTGACAAATGGTGAGAACCTTCAATGGCAAGTTAGACAATGTGACGGGTGATCTTGCTAATCTCCACACATTTTTTTTCAAATTGCGGTATAATCCTTGATACTGCTACTCTCATTTCTTGCTCCACATTGATTTTTGAGCGATATTTGCTCTTTATCACAGCTACAGCTGAAAATCCGGCTTCGCATAAAAAGGACGTTGCAAAGGGAATGAGGATCTTTACAGTTCTTGAACTTAAAGTTGGCTATTCATTTTTGATCGATATCTAAAGTTCAACTAAATCGGAACAAGCAAATTTCCTTGTCACAAGAGAGTTCAATTNTATTCATTTTTGATCGATATCTAAAGTTCAACTAAATCGGAACAAGCAAATTTCCTTGTCACAAGAGAGTTCAATTAAACTCTCTTCTTCTTGCGAAGTGAATTCTGGTGGAGTTTAAGCACGGAATAGATCTTGAATCCACGCAAATGTCTCGATATTATCTTCCCCAAAGTACTTTGTAAACCAATCAGTGAAATTTGAAAGGTGTTCCGTGAAAAGGGACAGTAAGTCTTGTGAAACAACGACATTGTTCGAGGTCACGTATTTGTGCAATTCACGGAAACNTCCGTGAAAAGGGACAGTAAGTCTTGTGAAACAACGACATTGTTCGAGGTCACGTATTTGTGCAATTCACGGAAACAATTTTGACCGCTATCCTCATTGATTTTTCTTATCCACAACTGCAGCTTTTTTTTCTAAAAGCTGCAACCTTCTCCAAAAGTTTCAAGATGTGCATGTTATTGCCTTGCAGAGACAGATTCAAGGCATTCTTTTTGTCAAATATATCACACAAATATGCCAGTTTCAGTAAAAAGTCTGGTTAGGCAAATTACCTGGAGTTGGCATGACCTTCCTCTTGAAGAAAAGTGAGAACTTCTTGCCGTAACTCGAATGCACGGGATAAGACGTTGCCACGTAAAAGCCATCGGGAACTGCAGTAGTATAGCAGGGCCGTGTGTTCAGCTTCAATGTCCATGCATAGTTTTTTGAAAAATCTGACTTTCAGGGGCCTAGTTTTTATGTAGTTTACTACGTCACGTTCTAATACCAGGTTCAATTCAGAACGCATTGACCTCGATGTAAGTGCTTCCTTATGGATGATGCAATGGGTGAACATAGCATGCNCAGGTTCAATTCAGAACGCATTGACCTCGATGTAAGTGCTTCCTTATGGATGATGCAATGGGTGAACATAGCATGCGGTGCTTTGCTGCGAATAAGCGCCTGTAATCCTCCATAGCGACCAGACATTGATCGAGCATCATCAGTACATACGCTGATGCACTTTTCCCAATCCAAATCATTTTCTGTTATAAACTTGCTAAGTATCTCAAACAAGTCTTGACCCTTTGCGCTTCCCTTGATGCTTTTGCAGAACAGAAGGTCTTCAACGATAATATTATCCTCCAGAAAGCGTACATAACAAATGAGGTGTGCATCTTTGTTACTGTCGGTAGCCTCATCAAGTTGCAGACCAAATTCCTTGCCTTTCACTTTCTCTGGTAATTGATCATTGAGATCCTGAGATATATTATGAATTATTCGACTAATAGTGTAGTTGGATAAAGGTGCCTTTTAAATTAGTTTTCCCGCAGATTCTCCCACCAAACCATGTCAAGAGCAGCCAGTAGAATAAGCTCTTCTGCGATGGTGTGAGGTTTTTTGCACTTCGCCACTCTGTATGCCACCTTGAAAGATGCTAGCAGTGCGTTGCTTGGTACTGAGGCTTGATTAGTAAACACACTTTTTTGCTTTTGTAAATCTTGCAACTTACTACAAAAAAAATTGCGAGATTTTTCAACCATGTTAGGGTGATTGGTCTCAAGACGTCGCTTTAGCTTACTTGGGAGCATACTTCCGGGCGCTGAAACTCTCAAGCAGAGCACACACTGCGGTCTCTCTTCATTGTTTACTTCTGCTGAAGTAAAGCCAAAATCTAAGTAGCTATCTTCGTGTTTACGATATTTCCGTTTCTTCGCTCCCNGTTTACTTCTGCTGAAGTAAAGCCAAAATCTAAGTAGCTATCTTCGTGTTTACGATATTTCCGTTTCTTCGCTCCCACGCCACTCGTCGACGCTTGATCACTCTCGCTTGAATTGTTAACTTCCTTGCTCAATAAAAATATTTCCATTTTGCGACCACGACTTTAACGAAAACACAAAGTGACACACTCAAACAAAGCAACCTCCTCTTATCTCGCCTGCATGTGTTTTGTACTGAAGGCCTGTAAGGAGAGGGGGTGGGGGGCTGCAGGGGAGTAGAGGGACGATGATGTACGAACGTGAGCGCCGAACTGACATGAAGCGACGCGACGGTATCCACTACCTACCGGCGAACGCTTGTGAAACATGACACATTTAGGAAGTAACAAACACGTCTTACATTGGGTGTAAGACGTGTTTACTATCAAATATGATATATTATTATATAAATAATTTATATTACAATACCTAATTTATTAATTTATTATAATAATATAAAATAAATATTATGTTATTTATATTAAAATCTTATTATACTTTAATTTTTTTTTTTTTAATTAAAAGTTATTATATTATTATAAGGTATATATATACATATAAGACTTTATTATACTTAAAATTCATCCTAGTAAGAAATTTACACCTAAAAAAAAAAACTATAATAAAATCACATATTTGCTTTATAATTTAGCATTTTAACCCTCTAAATCATAATATTCCTTNTAAAAAAAAACTATAATAAAATCACATATTTGCTTTATAATTTAGCATTTTAACCCTCTAAATCATAATATTCCTTTATATTTTCATAAAATAAACTACTAGATTACCTAAAATAAACACTATATCACTATTAGTGTTTATACTAATAGTGATATTAGTATAAACATAATGAATTTTAGGTTCCGGAAAAGAGGAAACAGGAGTGCCTCACGGCGTCCCTGTTTACCCTCCACGGCGCCCCGGGGCGCCGCGGCGCACACTTAAGGAACCGCTGCGATAGAGTAAAGGCAGTTCCAAATCCGAAATTTGTGAATACCGTGGAGTCAACTGGGGCAGAGTTTTGTGCCTTCATAGTTAATAAATAATAAACTCGCCACACACTTCCATATAAATAACATTTAAACTGTCCTCCGAAGAAAACGTTGCTTCGAGTAAAATCAAAGTGTTCAAGAATATTTTGTTGTATAATTATGGGCTAAACTTTTGCCTGTGATTGCGATGCCATTTCAATCAAAGGCTGTAAAAGGAATGCCTTGGAAAAAACATCGCTATGAGTGTGCAGTACTAAGCGAGACACTTGCCACTCTAATTTCCAGTAGGCTCAGTGTTTATTTCTTAGTAGACAGCCAGTGACTCCAGAGGCAGCGAGGGGCGTACCTTCCGGGTAGTGCACCGGAGAGTTTTGCACAGACGTCTTGCTGGGGCATACGCACAATTCTTTCTTAGGGAGTGTCCGAAGTAAAGAAGTTACAAGTCACTCCATTAGTCACGTAAAACAAATACTTTTAAATATGGCTTTACAAGGCTATACATGCACAGTATAATTTTGTGTTACGTACTTATTCACTGCAATGATGAATACTCTCTTTCAGTATATTCGCAATTTTAANAGTTTTGCACAGACGTCTTGCTGGGGCATACGCACAATTCTTTCTTAGGGAGTGTCCGAAGTAAAGAAGTTACAAGTCACTCCATTAGTCACGTAAAACAAATACTTTTAAATATGGCTTTACAAGGCTATACATGCACAGTATAATTTTGTGTTACGTACTTATTCACTGCAATGATGAATACTCTCTTTCAGTATATTCGCAATTTTAATACTTTTNATAATTTTGTGTTACGTACTTATTCACTGCAATGATGAATACTCTCTTTCAGTATATTCGCAATTTTAATACTTTTCGAATC
Source organism: Clitarchus hookeri (assembly GCA_002778355.1). Taxonomy (NCBI): domain Eukaryota; kingdom Metazoa; phylum Arthropoda; class Insecta; order Phasmatodea; family Phasmatidae; genus Clitarchus; species Clitarchus hookeri. The sequence goes on along the minus strand of NQII01008616.1, from coordinate 30,375 downwards.
AAACCTTTTAAAAACACCCAATGTAAGACGTGTTTGTTACTTCCTAAATGTTTCATGTTTCACAAGCGTTTTATACTTGTGTTAACATAACAATATCTTATTTTTGNTGTTTGTTACTTCCTAAATGTTTCATGTTTCACAAGCGTTTTATACTTGTGTTAACATAACAATATCTTATTTTTGGTTAAATTTTACTTTTACTTATTTTTTGTTTATAAATTGCAATATTTCATTAATAACTAATATGAATAAAGACACAGAGAAAATACGTGTGTTGAACAAATAGTTCTTATGCAAAATATTATTAGACTGTGTAATTTTCTAAGCTTTATCTGCATGGGGCGAAGGAATATCCTGGAAGTAGAACTTTAGCAGGGCTTCAGAAAAGGTGGAAGTAACCGCGAATGGAATTGACTATGGTATATTTATTATGTACACAATTCATTCAAAAGAAAGAAAAAATTATAAATATGTTACAAAAGTTTTTATTTACATATTGCTGTATATTTCAGGGTTGTGAGGAAAGGGTCCGTATCTGCTGGATCTTCCTGTGCGTGCACCCGTTTGCCTTACACCGCGTTAAGTGTTCTCATGACGTCACGCACGTTAGAAACGCCAATTCAGAGCACGCCAACGTAGATAAAAAACGACTTATTCGAAATTCTGCATCTCAAAAATATTCGCGTCAGACACATACGAAATACTTGAAGGCCATGCATTGAACTTCGCCACACACTTTACACCAGTAAAATAGGGGCAGCGGTGGCGTAGTGTCCAGGGCGCTCGCCTCCCACCACGGCGATCCGGGCTCGATCCCCGGCGGGCCCACTCCCGGATTCTCGCATGTGGGAATCGTGCTGGACGATGCCGCTTGCCAGCGGGTTTTCTCGGGGTGCTCCCGTTTCCCCCGCCCTTGCATTCCAGTGCCGCTCCATTCTAGGGTCTCATTTCTGTCATGCCCGGGGATGATGGTCACCTACGGGTCCCAGCTGGAAAGACCGTCACTCGGAGGGTGTCGCCTTGCCCTGGGTGCACTCTCCACACGCCATTTATTTTTACCAGTAAAATATGACAGGATCACCGCTCAAAGTTACGTGGACACACACGCAGCGCGACCGGAACGCCGTACGTCAGTTCAGAGACTTGCGCGTAAAGACACTGTGATTCAATCTCGAGAGAGTGCGGGTGAGCGACTAGTTCAATGAAGGACTGAGATTTCTGTTGTAAATATGAAATACTATACGTTTTATTGTTTAATTTTCGTTAGTGAGCTTGGCTAAATTTGAGCATTGATTACTNTGTAAATATGAAATACTATACGTTTTATTGTTTAATTTTCGTTAGTGAGCTTGGCTAAATTTGAGCATTGATTACTGTCTCAATCACAATTTGTCGTATTTCACAGTGGCTACACAAAAAAAAAAAGTTTTCTCTAAGTCGTTATGACTTTATTGTTGAATATCTGGTACAGTTTGGTTTCAGAAAAGGAACTTTAACAATTTTATTCTTTTAAGGAGTTATTCGGTAAATACACTCTAAATCGACTCACCAAACTGAAAACAAGAAGCTAATAAATTTAGTGATTTTTTTTTGTGCAGACGTATGACTAGTACGTTTTCCATGAATTATAAAGTGTATTTAGTTGTATTTTTTTTCTTCGTAGTGTATTTTATTCCTACTTTTGGTAGTAAGTTTTTTTTTTGTAATAACATACACTNTGTAAATATGAAATACTATACGTTTTATTGTTTAATTTTCGTTAGTGAGCTTGGCTAAATTTGAGCATTGATTACTCTCTCAATCACAATTTGTCGTATTTCACAGTGGCTACACAAAAAAAAAAGTTTTCTCTAAGTCGTTTATGACTTTATTGTTGAATATCTGGTACAGTTTGGTTTCAGAAAAGGAACGTTAACAATTTTATTCTTTTAAGGAGTTATTCGGTAAATACACTCTAAATCGACTCACCAAACTGAAAACAAGAAGCTAATAAATTTAGTGATTTTTTTTTGTGCAGACGTATGACTAGTACGTTTTCCATGAATTATAAAGTGTATTTACTTGTATTTTTTTTCTTCGTAGTGTATTTTATTCCTACTTTTGGTAGTAAGTTTTTTTTTTGTAATAACATACACTNCTTGTATTTTTTTTCTTCGTAGTGTATTTTATTCCTACTTTTGGTAGTAAGTTTTTTTTTTGTAATAACATACACTTCTGTTTTAAACCAATAAAGTGCGACCTGATTTATATACAACTAACAACCGTAATGGCTGAAGTGGAAGAAAAGGTGGCTATGCATTTGGCCCAACTCACTCTTGAGAATTGTGGTATGAATATAATATAAATAGAAAATTTAATTGATACTAAAGAGCATTGGCTACAAAAATTAATATATTCAATTTATTTCTTCGGTACTTTTCAACATTTAAACATTGATTTTTATATCCTTCTCAGAAACTTAAAAAAATTCATATTTCAACAGTTCTGGAATTATTAACTGTTGATGTGCCATCAAAGCACGTGGAGAACCGTTCACACCATGAAGTATTCTACAGATATGTGACAACTACTTCTAAACTGTAAAAAATATTCTCAGTGTCTACATTACTGACTCGCGACAGATTAACGAAACGTTCACACGAACTCTTTGACTTTGCATAATAAAAGCAGCGTACTACAACCAGGAGTTGTGCTGTGTGGTCACATTAGGATATTTCGTTCAGTTAATGTTGCAATTGTCTGCCCAACAAATATCATCAACAGCAGATTTCAGAGCAAGGCTGAGAAGGAAGGGGAAATGCAATGTGCCTCAACAATCGCATTCAAGATTACAAAATACACTCACGAGCAGTTGAATATTAGACACACATGCTGTGTTGGCGAAATGGTGCTGTAGCCACCGTCGAGTGGTATAGTGCCCAGCCACTCATGACTGGAATGTCGTCAGATGTGACACTGACCGTCTGTGTAACATTCAAGCGCAGAATGGGGAGGAAACAAGGTTCTCAGCAGATCGTTGGGATCAGGCATATGGCGAACTCCACCTCAGAATTTGTGGAGGCACTGGGATTTCCACAGGCCATCGGATCGAGAGTGTACTGCGAGTTTATGGAACCGGGTAAAACCACCGATGCCAGGGACAATCGTACAACGCATCGATAACAGGGGTCGCCGTTGACTGGCTCGGTGGGTTACGGTGGGTAAGGTCACAGTGCGGCAGATCACTCGCCGATTCAATACTGGACCACAACAACCTATCATCGGCCATGTCGCATCGCCATCGTCATCAGAGCGAAAAGAGGGCGCGACACGCTACTAGGCAGATATCCCTTATTCAACTGCTTGTGAGTGTATTACGTAATCTCGAATGCGAGTGTTGAGGCACATCGCGTTTGACCGTCCTTCTTCTATGTATTTGTGTCGCTCATCATCAAACAGCGACGAAAAGTCTACCAAGTCAAGAAAAGTGCCTTTCCCACATGTTCAGAAGAATCATCATTTTCCTAGGAATGGTCTTTCTCAACAACCTCGCACTATCTCCACCAGCCTTTGCATTACTTCTTGATTCCTAGTCCACTCTAATTAGTTTGACTTTCATCGAGAACTTCACCAAAGCCCTTCTTATTTAGATATGTTGACACCTTCGGAACTTGAAACTGAGCACGTGACATGGGNCGAGAACTTCACCAAAGCCCTTCTTATTTAGATATGTTGACACCTTCGGAACTTGAAACTGAGCACGTGACATGGGCTTCGACGCTGTTTTGGTCAGGAGGAGGGGAAGGGGTAGACGTCGTATATCCCAAGCGAACGTCTGGAGCGGGAAAAATTTTCCTTAGCATGAAGTTAAGTGCATAATATTCCTCAGTAATAAATGAACTATAAATGGNTCTGGAGCGGGAAAAATTTTCCTTAGCATGAAGTTAAGTGCATAATATTCCTCAGTAATAAATGAACTATAAATGGGACTGTATTCTCTATTCGTAAAATCACTTTCACACAGACTAACATTCAGCATGTTTACCAGCTGATCGTGATATGATTTGTCTACAAATTTTCGTCCCTTTTTTTTCTCGGTGTATTCGTGTGAGGAGCGGGGAGGCACATTCGACAGACATAGTTGTTTAGGTCTATAGTAACAACAGTGTTTCGCTTTGCCTTGTTCCCTGATAGGCATCTGTACCTGCCTGTCTCTTCCTTTTCCCGACCCTCTAGCCATTAGACGAACGATAAATCCTAATGGTTTGTCTGACGAGTGTTGAGTACTTTTCCCTTTGTCAGCAAGTATTCTAGGATCCAAAAAAAGAGCGAAGATGTTGGGTGTTATTTATAGTGTATGAATATTCGGCTGGCAACAAACCAAGCGAAATCTTTTAAATGTGCTGCAAAGAAGTGCCCTTTCACAAACATTAAGTTAAAAGATAAGCATGCGCAATTATAATTGTTACTTATAATGTTTACAAACAGAATTAGATAATGCAAATGCACTAATTAGTAAATGGCTAAGAATATTGTTATGCGGCGAGTTTCGGCACGGTGGGGGAAGGGGATGCCTCACCACGACCCGCCTTTCCCCCAGGTAGACACAGCCGCCGCTGCATCACCAGACCGACGCGCGGGAAAATTAATGACCGCTGTCCTAAGCTGACGTCACGTCCTCACCCTCCTGGAGCAGTCGACGACTTGTGAGCATGTGAAAGAACCGTCTAGCCAACACATCCCTCGGGGTGCCCCGATGTCTGAAGAAGGTTCTGGGCCAGGGTGCACANCGTGAAAGAACCGTCTAGCCAACACATCCCTCGGGGTGCCCCGATGTCTGAAGAAGGTTCTGGGCCAGGGTGCACACAATATAAATACGGCCGCAGCTGAAGGCTCCGCCGTCGGTGATAGCCATTTGCTTTAAGCGCGGCAGGTGTCTAGCACATATAGGGGCATCGAAGGACTTCGAAGAGAAGGACCGACCGCGAACGACGGCGAGAAAGACTGCAGTGGACGATTGTATGTACAGCGGCTACGAAAGAAAGTGTGCGAGTGTTTCTGAGAGTGAGGTATCCGACGAATGGAGGACTACTGTGTAGGGAGCGCTCGGGATGTTCCAGAACATTCTGCACAGGAAAGACTGACGATAACTGGACTGAAACAAGGTCGAACTGTATAAACGAGTGATGCAGACTAGATTGTAAATACTGGACCTGTCAGATATCAAATATATAGTTTTCAATAGTAATTCAATGGGTGCTAATAAAAATGTTTATTGAGACTCATTTAAACTATTTGTTTGTATTAATTAACGTTATGTGACGGATGATTATGTAAATATTAGCTGAAAATAGCAAGTGAGAGCAATTGAAGTCACTATATTAAGTTTTTGAATACGTATTTTGTGGATTGCTTGTAAATAAATCAGGGAATTATTATTAGCTCTTTTATTTAATTACGACCACCATTCCTTAAAGAGCCGGGCTGTGCCCACAGACTTAAATAAATTGTGACATGGTTTTGCAAAACAAATTATAATAATAAATTGGATAGTTGACTGCTGTTGGCAACCTTTAAATATTTCGATAGATAAAGTTTGNCAAAACAAATTATAATAATAAATTGGATAGTTGACTGCTGTTGGCAACCTTTAAATATTTCGATAGATAAAGTTTGAAGTAAAAGTTAAATTGGGCATTCATTAATCGTCAAAAGTTCTCTAAACCTACTGTATGTGAAGTATACGACAGAAGCTGGTAATAAACTATAATATAGGAACGATTATACACGCAAAAGGCAGAAGTAATTGCAGTAGAAGAATTCAGTATGTTCTGGCATAATGTATTGTAAATGGAAATTGAGACTCGGGGCTGTGGCTGTGGCTTCGGTGGTCTTGGGGCCACTCTGCTTCGCTCGACTCGGGATTGTCGGACGTACCAAAAGGTGCTCAACAGTTATGACACCACTAACTCTTCAAGAATATATGTTTGTTCCTGATAACCATATTGGTTTTATGGGCATAGGGTAGGTCAAATCGAAAATTTATATTTATTATTCAATTAATAAAGAAAACAATTTTTTAAATAATTTTTTTTTTCCCCATTTGTACCGAAATTTTACATAGAGTATTGTGGAACCATGCAATCTAAGGTTAACTATTATACGATGTCAGAATATGTAAATTATTCATTGTCTCGACTAGTTAGTAGGCCTAAGTATGCTACTAAGATATTTTAATATATATGTATGTGTAACCAATTCAAGCCCTTCGTACGAGAAGCAACCACCTGTACAAGCATGTTATGATCATGGCATGGAACAGCATCTAACAACACTTTTGTAGGCATACTTGGCGTTAATTGAAATGCCAATACTGCTATGCCCTTAAGACTAGGAATGTACGAGGGCACCTCGGGTGATAGTCAGTCTTATCTTCCGTGCTCTTCTTGACCATCGATCCGTCAATCGTCCAATCATTCCATCAATATTTCGCAGTCTTTCGTAATCTTTCGCTATCTTTCGCAATCCTCACCAATCAGTACCGCACGCACCGCCATCAGCTCCGCACGCACTGTAATCTTCGCCAATCCTCACTAATCTTTCTGTTAATCTTTAGCAACCATTCGATCAATCTTTCGATCTTTCCATAAATATTTCGTAATTTTCCCATAAATCTTCTAATCTTTCCAGCAATCTACCAATCTTTCCATCAATATTTAAATTTTTCCATCCATTTTTTCATTAATCTTTCCCAATATTTCCATCAATCCTTCAATCTTTGGTCCAATTTTTCGGTCAATCTTGCAATCTTTCAATCAATCTGAGGTCCAATCTTTCGATCAATCTCGCAATATTTCCATCAATATTTCGATCGATTTCGCAATCTTTCCATCAATATTTCAATCGATCTCGCAATCTTTCCATCAATCTTTCTATCAATCTCGCAATATTTCCCTCAATCTTTCGATCAATCTCGCAATATTTCCATCAATCTCACAATATTTCCCTCAATCTTCCAATCTTCCCATCAATTTTTCGTCCAATATTTCGATCAATCATCAAACCATAATCAATCGTTGTCGTCTGTCCCCCATCCATATACATATATTAAAAAAAAAACATTCATTCACAAACTGTCTCCACACATTTGTAATTGATGACTGCATTAACGTTTTGTATGCAGTCCACTATCTATGCATTTTTATACTTAAATACTTAATCAGTATTCTGTGCGTAGATCTGTACTTTAGTAAACGAGTGCTCATAGAACCACTTTAAAGTTATAAGGGATTAAAGGATACAGCATAAAAAATTAAAACACATATATTATTTTGTAATTACAATTTTAGAATATAGCAATTCATCACATCGTGCGATATAATCCCTGACCTTCAGTTCACTAATGATTGAAGATATCTCGTTAATGTACAAGAAACTTGTTGGAAAGTGATAAAATGTCTGAGTCTATCAACAAGTTCATTTGGGTGTCCGGGAAACAGGTAGCCAGTATTCTCAGCATCTTCTACCTTCTTCATGTCGCTTGTTGCAGCAAATGTGGTGGAGGGGTGTGTCAGTGCATCGAGAAAATCGTTATCGTCTTCAGCACTATCACTGTCTTCATGTTCATTTTCAGTTATGGTCATCTTCACCTACTGTTTTGTATTCTATATTAAATCTGCTTTTCTTTACAGCAGGAGTTGTATGGTCATCAGTATTTACAGCTGATTGCTGTTTATTTTGAAGTTCGTTTATTTCACGAGAAAGTCTTGCTAGTGTACATTCCACACAAACCAACAATACTGCATTCATTCCGTCTTCAGCATTAATTAACTATCTCATCATAATCGCCTGTCGGATCAGTACCCATCGATGCAGTGAGAGGTATTGACGGCAACACTTTCTGACTCCCAGTGGACGAATCCTTGCAGATNGATCAGTACCCATCGATGCAGTGAGAGGTATTGACGGCAACACTTTCTGACTCCCAGTGGACGAATCCTTGCAGATCGCGGTAAGTTCTTTCAATGTATCGCCTTGCATAAACTGCATAGTACCAATGTCTTAATGCTTCATCGCGCGTAAAGGACTCTTCTTACAGGTGGTTCTCCCATGTCGCTAGGCATGGCAGCTTTTGCTGAAGATCTTTCCACAGTAGCAACACTGTTTTACATGTAATTTTTCAGCAGTGGGAGAAGGTACATCCATAGAGGTAAGCTCTGCGGTAGACTTCGTACAATCATTGACTTGCATCATATTCATGAAAAAACTGACGTTATTTTTACAGTAGCAACTTGTGTATCTACTTTGCCTAGCTACTGCTCTATATATAGACTGAGTAACATGTTTCATCAGTGATATCTAAGCATTTGTATGCATCCATTCAAGCAAACATTTTATCTAGTTCCTTGATCACATTACCATGCAGTTACGTCTTCAACCGTTTCTTCCAGACAAGTCCGTTGCTCAGCTTGAACTCATGATCCGCAAATGAACCTTCCTGCTACGCAAATGACCACTTCCGCTCCGCAAATGAGCCCTGAATGACCCCTTCTGCTGTACAATTTACCCCTAAATTACCCCTCCTGCTCCACAAATGACCCCTAAAAGACCTCCCGGACGATGCCGCTGGTCGGCGAGTTTTCTTGGGGATCTCCCGTTCCCCCCGCCCTTTCATTCCGGCGCTGCTACATACTCACCTCAATCACCCTCATCGGCTCTCAATACCTTGATTTTANTTCCGGCGCTGCTACATACTCACCTCAATCACCCTCATCGGCTCTCAATACCTTGATTTTATGAGCCGAGGAGCAGAAGGAGGTAGCATAAACAAGCCAATTGATGACTTTAGGCACATTTTCTTGGTAATAGAATGTATTTTCAAATTATCGGAACAGATTTCTATACACGATAAACNGATCAATCTCGCAATATTTCCATCAATCTCACAATATTTCCCTCAATCTTCCAATCTTCCCATCAATTTTTCGTCCAATATTTCGATCAATCATCAAACCATAATCAATCGTTGTCGTCTGTCCCCCATCCATATACATATATTNTTTCGTCCAATATTTCGATCAATCATCAAACCATAATCAATCGTTGTCGTCTGTCCCCCATCCATATACATATATTAAAAAAAAAACATTCATTCACAAACTGTCTCCACACATTTGTAATTGATGACTGCATTAACGTTTTGTATGCAGTCCACTATCTATGCATTTTTATACTTAAATACTTAATCAGTATTCTGTTGCTAGATCTGTACTTTAGTAAACGAGTGCTCATAGAACCACTTTAAAGTTATAAGGGATTAAAGGATACAGCATAAAAAATTAAAACACATATATTATTTTGTAATTACAATTTTAGAATATAGCAATTCATCACATCGTGCGATATAATCCCTGACCTTCAGTTCACTAATGATTGAAGATATCTCGTTAATGTACAAGAAACTTGTTGGAAAGTGATAAAATGTCTGAGTCTATCAACAAGTTCATTTGGGTGTCCGGAAAACAGGCCGCCAGTATTCTCAGCATCTTCTGCCTTCTTCGTGTCGCTTGTTGCAGCAAATGTGGTGGAGGGGTGTGTCAGTGCATCGAGAAAATCGTTATCGTCTTCAGCACTATCACTGTCTTCATGTTCATTTTCATTGATGGTCATATTCACCTACTGTTTTGTATTCTATATTAAATTTGCTTTTTCTTTGCAGCAGGAGTTGTATGGTCATCAGTATTTACAGCTGATTGCTGTTTATTTTGAAGTTCGTCTATTTCACGCGAAAGTCTTGCTAGTGTACATTCCACACAAACCAACAATACTGCATTCATTCCGTCTTCAGCATTAATTAACTATCTCATCATAATCACCTGTCGAATCAGTACCCATCGATGCAGTGAGAGGTATTGACGGCAACACTTTCTGACTCCCAGTGGACGAATCCTTGCAGATCGCGGTAAGTTCTTTCAATGTATCGCCTTGCATAAACTGCATAGTACCAATGTCTTAATGCTTCATCGCGCGTAAAGGACTCTTCTTACAGGTGGTTCTCCCATGTCGCTAGGCATGGCAGCTTTTGCTGAAGATCTTTCCACAGTAGCAACACTGTTTTACATGTAATTTTTCAGCAGTGGGAGAAGGTACATCCATAGAGGTAAGCTCTGCGGTAGACTTCGTACAATCATTGACTTGCATCATATTCATGAAAAAACTGACGTTATTTTTACAGTAGCAACTTGTGTATCTACTTTGCCTAGCTACTGCTCTATATATAGACTGAGTAACATGTTTCATCAGTGATATCTAAGCATTTGTATGCATCCATTCAAGCAAACATTTTATCTAGTTCCTTGATCACATTACCATGCAGTTACGTCTTCAACCGTTTCTTCCAGACAAGTCCGTTGCTAAGCTTGAACTCATGATCCGCAAATGACCCTTCCTGCTACGCAAATGACCACTTCCGCTCCGCAAATGAGCCCTGAATGACCCCTTCTGCTGTACAATTGACCCCTAAATTACCCCTCCTGCTCCACAAATGACCCCTAAAAGACCTCCCGGACGATGCCGCTGGTCGGCGAGTTTTCTCGGGGATCTCCCGTTNAAAAGACCTCCCGGACGATGCCGCTGGTCGGCGAGTTTTCTTGGGGATCTCCCGTTCCCCCCGCCCTTTCATTCCGGCGCTGCTACATACTCACCTCAATCACCCTCATCGGCTCTCAATACCTTGATTTTATGAGCCGAGGAGCAGGAGGAGGTAGCATAAACAAGCCAATTAATGACTTTAGGCACATTTTCTTGGTAATAGAATGTATTTTCAAATTATCGGAACAGATTTCTATACACGATAAACNAATGACTTTAGGCACATTTTCTTGGTAATAGAATGTATTTTCAAATTATCGGAACAGATTTCTATACACGATAAACCCATGCTGAGCAAGTACAGTTTTTAGCATTTGCCAGCTACACTACCCATGCACATCGTAATGAAAACATGGTTTTCACACGAAGCCGCTAGCGAACATTGGAGGCATTTACTCTTCTATGAAGGGCAGCACCGGAATGAACCATAGCTTGTTAAATACAAGACATTGAGATGTTCTGAAAAAATCCCATTTGCCCATTTCGCGCAAGGTGTCCCAGATACTAAACCATTTCGTGCGACGAGTCTCGTATGCCCGATGTGTGAAGATCTCCGCAATAGAAAAAATCGAAATATCTCAGTTGAGGTGGAGAAATTTCCCACCACCGAAAATACATTGAGACCTCCCCTCCTTGTGCTCATTTCCCCTGAACGTTAAATGAGCTTCTCCGTGTTATAAATGCTAGACACACTGAAAAAATTCCGCATTCCCTACTTGCACGAGAAGGATCCAGGGTAATATACCATTATGCATAACAAGGGTAGATTGTCCAATGAGTAAAATACGTCGCTACAGAAAAAACGCAGTGGTGGTTAGGTTATTACTTCACTTTGTTATGATGTGATCAGGCCTTAGCTGAACGGCCTGCCTGATCACACCTTCAAACATTAAACCAGGGCACGAGCGTGATTGCAACAGCACCTTGCGAAAGACAGTTGCAGAAATCCCCTCCGCCAGTAAACGGGGCCGAAATATATTAAACAACGCGCCCGATATAGGCCAGCGTAACACGGGGAGTAGGGTCTTTTGTCGTCGACCCGACCAGAGAGAAGACCACTGAAGGTGGGTGTGTCCGGCCGTCGTTAACCGCCTCCTAGAAACAGCCTCCGGCAACATGAACAGGGTGGGGACTTTCCAATTAGATTGTAATGGTAATGGTGTGAGGTAATAACATTTAACACAATTAATTAGCATCTTGGTATGCCATTTAAAGCTCCCCCGATCAATAGTCATGTAAACAGTTATTGTATAATCCTTACGTTCAATAAACCTCTTCTAATACTATTGTGCTCAACCTAATCATGACTCATTATTGAGCAACGCCCTTAGCAACTTTCTAGTTTGAATGGCTTAAAAGCTCATTCATAACAACTTGCAGTAGTGTTAATGTTCCATACAAACAAATAAATATATTTTGTCATCTGACCTCGTCCCTCGGCCTGCGTAAGCCCGTGAGGAGTGCATGTGCACAAGGCACAGAGTCGAGTGATGTGTGCGATACACGTGCTTTGGTGTTTGGTGCGTCTGCACCTGATGTAATATGTACCCGAGATAGGCCCGACGGCTGGATTGCCCGATGAGTAAAAAACTTAGCTACAGAAAAAACCGTGAGACCTTCGACTGCATCTCCGCACCTGACACCTGCGTTTTATCGGATAGGCAGACTTTTCCCCCCATGTCCCGAGCCATGTCATGAAGCTATTCATTCCGAGGGTCGGTCGACATATAGGAAAATAAATTCTCCAACTAAAAAAAAAAATCTGTATGGAGGAATAACCTCATAACCAAAAAAAAACCACGTGAGCTAACTTAGGCAGTTAGGGGCCGTTTCCTCCATTAAGAGTGTGCCCTACTTCCNCAACCAAAAAAAAACCACGTGAGCTAACTTAGGCAGTTAGGGGCCGTTTCCTCCATTAAGAGTGTGCCCTACTTCCGCAAAGAGCACTTCGCTAAACACTTACTGGCACTCCAACTTCTTTCTATAACCCACTAGACGCAGCTTCCCTTTCTCTGCACGTGACTTGAGGACGTGTTGATGAAGTATTTGATCAGAAGGATGATGATTCTCTCGACGTTCCCACACATTACATCAGCGAGTTTCCTTCGAGGAGTGTTGTGAAGAAGGCAGAAGGCGTCAAGAACGCTCGTTAATTTGCTGCAACGAGCGAAATGGAGAAGGCAGAAGACGCTGAGAATACTGACTACATGNCGTCAAGAACGCTCGTTAATTTGCTGCAACGAGCGAAATGGAGAAGGCAGAAGACGCTGAGAATACTGACTACATGATTACCGAAGACCCGAATGAACTTGTTGATAGACTCAGACATTTGATCGCTTTGAAACAAGATGGAGATTTTTCGCNATTACCGAAGACCCGAATGAACTTGTTGATAGACTCAGACATTTGATCGCTTTGAAACAAGATGGAGATTTTTCGCAAATTAACGTGATATATTCTATCATTAGCGAACTAAAGGATCGGTGTTATATCGGATGAGACTGTTGGCTACTATCCATGATCTGTAAACATCTGAGAAATGTAAAGATCGAATGTATTAAATAACTAGAAAGATAGAATGTACATATATAATAATTAAATAAAGTAAATGTATGTATACATAACAATGTGAGTTTAATTTCTTATTCAGACCGTTCTGCTTCTCTGAAAGACATTAATTCTGTGGTATGTACAATCGATTGCGAGAGTTTGTTTTAGATAACATTTATGCGAGTGTGTGCAGGAGTAGGTGCCGTGGTAGGATCTGAAGTATTATGCCTTACTCGGGTCGATTAAAAAATCGGCTGCGTTCTATAAGGCAAACGAATGAACTGGGGAATATTTTTTAGGAATGCTTCACAACTGGTTAGTTGGTCTAGTCATTCATATTAGTCGATTTTTTCGAGATTGGTTGTCATCGACTGTTGGTATAGCTGGGTATGGTGGGTTGGCCTTGACCACTGTTCTAGCTACTTTTGCAGGAATTGGTCTTGGCAAGAGTCAGTCTTGGGTAGAGTTACGTCTCTTCAGGAACCGCTTGGGGTTTCGTTTAGAGAAAGGGAGAGGGGTGGAGAATCGTGTGGTTGGTTGATGGCGAGGGTGGAAGGCGAGGGGACGAGATATTGCGAGTTATTGCTAATAGTTTGGAAGGGGGGAAGTCGGTTGAATGGATGGTGACATGCGTAAATGTTGATGGTGGCTGAGCTATGGTAAGCAAATGGCGTGGGAAGTAGAGTGATGAGAGGTGTGTCGTCGTTGGTGGAGGAGGGGGAGGGGTGTATATTTATATGTGCTACATAAAGTCAATAACTCGCTTTGGGGGTCGTAAGATTGATCGGCTGTATAGCCAATGAAACATAGTGGTGGGGATTCAGACGTATGCTGATCGTCGTACCAGGGAGTGGCTGTGCTCTGCCATCTTTACGAGAATCGAACTTTTTGTGTCATACACATCCAACTTGGTTTTTCGTATTAGGTTTGCAATTTTTTATTTCATTGTTTTTTTTTTTTACTTTTTTTTGTAATTTTTCGAGACTTTTTCTCGATTTTACGAATTCACTGTCATTTGGGTCAAGGTCACCAACATCCAACATGGGTATCGGAGTCAGTGATGTAATATTTTTCTAAACGTTTATTAGTTTCTTTAGTTTTTTTTTTTGCAATTTTTCTCAATTTTTTATGATTGTGCGGTGGTGGGGGCGGGGAAGGGACGAGGTGAGGGCAATGGGATGAGTGTGAGTTTAATAATATATATCCCTCGAGTTTTTAGATTTTTTTAGATTGGGAGCGGTGTGGTGAAGGGGATAGGGGGGAGTTGAGGGTAGTGGGATGAGTGCGAAGTTAATGTTGTATGTTCCTCGGTTTTTAGAATTGTTTTATATTATTTGCGATTTTTCTCGATTAAATTTTTATCAGTGAATACTTTATGTTTATGTTTGGAGTCGCCAAAAAAAGTTTGGAAATGGACGACATAGAAGCTCTATGGTGGTAGATGCTAAAAAAGAAATACCTAGCAATTTCTATAGTGTCCAATGCTGGCAAAATATGTGTTGAAGTCGTCATTTATAGGCGTATACCATTGATTGATATGGGTGGAGGGATAATTTCTATCACATAAGACCAATCATCAATGATTAATTTGGGGAAATGAGGGGTAGGATTGGGGGTGTTGGTTAGGGTTGTGGGGTAGAGTAACATATGTTCTTCGATTTTTAAGAATTGTTTTACATTTTTCACTAATTTTAATTTTATGGTCACAGGGGTCAAGATAAAGGTCATGGGTTAAGGTTAATGTCATGGGTCAAGGTCAAGGAATTGGGTCAAGGAAATTGGTCAATGNTCAAGATAAAGGTCATGGGTTAAGGTTAATGTCATGGGTCAAGGTCAAGGAATTGGGTCAAGGAAATTGGTCAATGTCAAGGTTATTGATCAAGATCATAGGTAAAGGTCATGGGTCAAGGTCAAGAGTTAAGGTCATGAACCTAGCTCAAGAGTTAAGGTCATGGACCTAGGTCAAGGTCATGTGTCAAGGTCAGGGGTCACTGGGTTGTTGAATGGGCTAGGAGAGGTGAGGTGTGTGGTGGTGAGGGGATGGGTGGTGGTGGGTGATCATTTTTTATAATTTATTTATTAAAATAATTTTTATCAAACTAATTTCTTGTGATCTCGGGGGACGAACATCCAACATGGAATCGAGCCCTGGCTGTGACGCCTACCAATATGGTGGACTGCAGCGACCAACATGGCCGCTGGCTGCTCTTGTGACGTCATAACAGACAACTCCTTCCTTCTATCCCTGATCCCGTTGCGCCCAAAGGAACTTTACGTAACTACTCACTGATTCATATTTTAGGGTGTCTCATCACAGAGGACCTCTATCGGACATTGTTNAAGGAACTTTACGTAACTACTCACTGATTCATATTTTAGGGTGTCTCATCACAGAGGACCTCTATCGGACATTGTTGGGCACTGTTTCCCCGTGTACCGCCGATACGAGAATCACATGAAACAGGATTATATACTTGTGTATAATACTGTTTTGTCAGAGTTGCATGTTGTACGTCCTTCGTGATTGTACTTCTTCGGTGCGAAAACTTTTATCTGCCACTGTATTTTCGGCACACAGGTCACCACCACCAGAACTGAAGGACAAAGGTAGAGTTTAGGACAACCCTGCCCTACCCGTGAGGTACGCCAATGCGCTACAAGTTACATTCCCCCGGCCCCTTGGCGCCAACATTTAGCGATCTATAAGAAGCAGGGGTACGGTGAGGAGTGGCAAAACATGTGTATAAGCTATTCACTGTAAAGTGAGCACTTTTGATAGCCCTCTCATTTGGAATAATAGTCAATCAATATATGTTATTGAGTCCTTAGACGTTANAAAGTGAGCACTTTTGATAGCCCTCTCATTTGGAATAATAGTCAATCAATATATGTTATTGAGTCCTTAGACGTTAACTTCCGAGTGCGGTGGAATATACACACTGTGTTTATTACTTACATGGAAATATTTATTTTAAAAAGGAGGATAAAGGGTTTTAAAAAAATGGCCAAAAGGAAAAAGTAACTAGTATATAAGTATCAAATAGCAATTTTGAGATACCTATAAAAAATGTTATTGTTTATGATGCAAATGGAACACAGATTGCTTCTAAGTTTAACCAACAGAGCATACTTAACACGCGTGTATGATATATGTTTCTTTTTTAAAATACGAAACTACTGAACGTGTTTGCAGTGTTCTCGTCTTCGAAAAGNCGCGTGTATGATATATGTTTCTTTTTTAAAATACGAAACTACTGAACGTGTTTGCAGTGTTCTCGTCTTCGAAAAGGACACACACTTCAGACGAGGTACAGATGGTACTTCCAGGACCTCACACTCAATGGAAATATTTTTTTTCTGAGTCATACAATGTAGCTAGAAACTTCCTTTCCGAAATGGAAGGGTCTTAAAATATCAGTCAATGTTAAATCAGCATTGAAGCTGCTGCTACAGCTGGCGATAAACTACGTCACAATTTCAAGCGTGAGATGAGCTGCAGGGTTTGTAGTNCATTGAAGCTGCTGCTACAGCTGGCGATAAACTACGTCACAATTTCAAGCGTGAGATGAGCTGCAGGGTTTGTAGTGCATACACGCATTTAAAACAAACTATTTCACATGCACACAATATGTTTGCACACGAAAAGAAATAACACTTCAGACCAGGGCGGAATTCAACTTTCAACACAGCGCACTTGCTGCAAACTTTATTTTGAAAATCTTCATTATGTTAAAAATATTCGGGGTGAATTCGCGCGAAACTAGTATAAAGTTGTACTTTGCTACAGAACTTCCGCCAACAAAACTATAGGGTCACCGCTTGAAGTGCCGTAGGTACACGCACCACAATGAGAACACTGAACGCCAGTTCAGAGACCTGCGCGTAGCGGCGATGGCGCGCTTGATGCGCGTGGCAAAGTCACCCTTATTGCTCCCGCTCTTCTCGGCCTCAAACGAGGAAACAGCTACAGGTATACGGGCCCCCATAGTTGCCACATGGGTCTCATTATAAGCCGTTATGTATACTCTGAATTTAAAAAAAAACTCCCGTAAACTAATTTAAACCTTTCTTCAGGATAGAAAGGAAAAGTCAATATTTTGTTCCCCTTCCATACATTTGGTCGCTTAAGCATAAATGTGGTTGTTGAAAAGTGCCAAGTCAGCATAAATCGCTGTAAGTAGCCTTCTAGTTAAGTACACTTCTGTATTACAGTGTTTCAAACTATAGCGACAATGATGCATCATCTCTGAACAGGTACCTGCTGTATTAAAACCCTATAGTCAAAGCTTACACTTCTGAAGAAACAGAACACCGCAAAGCTTATTTGCGCTACTACCCATCGCCGCGGTGGCTGAGCGGTTAGACTGCTTGCCTCCCACCAAGGCGAGCCGGGTCCAATCCCCGGCTCGACCACACTTCCGCATTTTCGCAAGTGGGGATCGTCGCGGGCGATGTCACCGGTCGGTGGGTTTTCTCGGGGAACTCCCGTTTTCCCCCCGCCCTTGCATTCCGGCGCTGCTCCTTCCTCGCCTCATTTTACCCTCATCGGGTTCAAGACCTCGTTGTTAAGAGCTGTTGATTCAACTTGGGGCCGGGTGTGAACTTGAGGCGTTTAAAATTGTTTGCTAGGTGGATTCCCATTACGATCCTACACGTATTACGACGTGAAGCCATTACGATCCTACACGTATTACGACGTGAACCCATTACGATCCTACACGTATTACGACGTGAAGCCATTACGATCCTACACGTATTACGACGTGAAGACATTACGATCCTACACGTATTACGACGTGAAGACATTACGATCNCTGCTCTCTAGTCCGCCCGCCGCTCGCCTCGCTGCTTCTTCCACCTCGGCAAGTACGCGTAAGTAACTTCGGCGCCTCTCAACGAGCCGCGTACTCCTTGCTAAACACTGTCCAGGTGCAGACGACGAGAAGCATGTGCTTGTAACGGCTGCTGGGTTACATGGGAACATGCGGCCAAACGCCCGATGCTCTTCGATGTTGCAAATGGACGAATCATGGGGGAAAAAAAAAACTCGGCGCTATTAGAATTTTCTGTACTGTGTAGCTGTAGGTTTTTATTTTTGATTAATTTGTTATCACTACAAAATAACAAATAATTAATTTAAGAATAAGTTGTGGCAGCACTTGCGGGCGTATTCACTTCATCTAGACCACTTCAAGTAACTACTTGCTGCCAAAATCGAGTCTACCGTGCGGTCTACTCGATACTAGGACTGTGCGATACATCCTTGTATCGCTCACCACTCTTTGTATTGACTAGATATGGCACATAATGTTTTAGCAACCCTTCGCGATGTACCTCAATGCAATACTGGTAGTCTCACTAAGTTAATTTGTACGACGATAAGTGGGCCTACTCACTACTGTGCGGAAGTGTGTGTGATTATAAGACACGTGCGATATCGAGCTTTGATGCTTATCTGGAGCGGCGTATCGAATTGATATCGATGTTGGCGTGAATCAGTGCTGAGTGAGTATCGACGCATTTACACTCACCACGCGAGGCCGTATCGAGCAGCATAATCACGTTAACGTGCACAACGGAATCACGTTCGCACAGTTCCGGTGACCAGCGAACAAGCAAATACGTTCTGCGGGCTGCACTTCATTCAACAGCGTTCCTGGCCGGAGGTTTGAAAATGCACAGGTAATATGCGTACTTTTCGGGAAGCGACTAGGCTACCCGTCGTTACTTAAGTTGTCGCTGCGGCGAGGTGCTGAATTGCGCGGGAAACACGTGGAGAACGTAACGGTAAAAGCTTCCACGCAACTACAGTCACACCTGACGCTTCCAGTCGTTAATTCACGTGTTAGTTAATTTAAAATAGTTTTTGTTGGGTTTCTTACGCGTGTTTGTACATTCCCCAACATCGCAGGCCGTGGAGACCGCTGGATTCCACGCGTTCTAACGGACTTGAAGCTTCAAGACTGCAGGTGCGATAAGTATCTTTCACTCTGTGGAATATTAGTGATGCTAGTTTAAACGAAACACGTTTGAATAGCGTGGTTGTAGAGGTTTAACAACTCGAAGCATGCTTGCAGACGTAGCAGCCTTCGACTACGATGCCGTCGCTACCTGGCACCTACAAACTGAAGCTAAGCGTGGGCGGGATACTTACCTAACCGACAATGTACTAGTTCCTCCTCCTCCTTACCCCTCAGCAGCCATGAATACCCGTGACACAGAAGTAGACACCTGTCTGAAGCGTCGGTGCGTTAGTGGCTGGTGATTCAGGAGACTTCCTTTCGAAAACATGGGCCAGTTGCTGCCGCCGTCGTTTCGCCGATCGCGAGTGCCGACGGCGAATTCGGTGAGTTGTGAAACTTTTCCAATGCGTACGTCGAACGTGCGTGCTGTTATAGTTCGANTGAAACTTTTCCAATGCGTACGTCGAACGTGCGTGCTGTTATAGTTCGATGTTGGGCGTGGTCCTCGGCTGAACGCCGCGCGTCACCACAGCTCATCGTGTCAACTCTTTTTTTGGACTAAAGGAACACTAGAACGTTGAATAAGGAATGTTAAAATCATTGCAATCCACGTAAGAGCGCTAAAATTAATGTGAAGCCGGAAAGTGGGTGTTATTTAAAGTTGCTCCGAAGTCGCTCCCAAGGTTGTACATCTAGCCCACGTGGTTGTCTCTTGCTGGCATGTTCCATGCTTTGCGTCAACATGTAAAAATTTTTAAAAGATGTGTCAGTTAAATTTGTTTTCGTGACGTCTCAGGTTTTTTTTTTAAAGAACTCGATGGAAATAAAAACTGAACATTTGTAGTTTTCATAGACACATAAAATCTTATTTTACAGGAGCATCATGTATAAAAAAATGTATTCACGTAACATTATTTTTTTTTAGTCCTACCGTATCGAAAATAAAATTATCCTAACTTTATTTGATTCAAAGTTACACGACATTATATCCTAGAAAATTGCAATGAAACAAAAGAAAAACACAAATTTCGTATTACAGTATATGTTTTTTGGTCATTGAACCATTGGCTGTAAATGCTGCAGCAAAGGTTTCATTTCATTAAATGTCTAACCACAGTTGTAAAGGTAGCTACCCTCGTAATATACATGAAATTGTGCAGATTTTTATCCTACTCTTATACAGGCCATCAGCCCGCAGGGAAAAGTGGGAGAATTTTCACCTGCGTCGAGGAAAATGCAAATAATTGATACTTTGCAAATATTATTAGTTGTCTGAATACAGGATAACGTAATTAATTTTGAGCATATGTGTTTTAAAATTTCAATATTTTATGTTTGTGAACTGGCGATAGATAGTATATATATTTGCCAAGTGACGTATGTACGGCCTATACGTACAAAATAAAGTATTTGTGTGTTTTTAATGGGCACTCGTGTGAAGTCAATAGCATGTATCGCGAACAAATATCGCCGGCTGAATAAAATGTTGGTCCTGCTTGCTTGGTCTGTTGCAAGTGTAATTTAATTCAAATTCAGCGATAGCACATTTGCCCTGTCAGCGGTGCAAAAATATGGCATTGGAAGGTTTCGGTCCTGAAAATAGGCCAGGGATAAAATGGCAAGATTCTGCCTGGAAAACAGGGGAACGTCAGAGGATTCCAAAATGGAATTTCAGTGGACGCCCTGCTTAGAGTAAGGTTGCGAGAACTTCACGCGGATATGACTAACCAACACAAGACTACGCGAAATGAACACAACTGACTGTGCTCGTGATTAATAATTGAGTCATTCTTGCAAGTTCCGATTTTGTAACCTCGTGACAGTTTAACGTTCGCATTTCTCATTGCTCGTACAACATTAATAGTTTTTTTTATAGAAGGCTACCATTGAACGTATTTCAAAGAAAGAGAAACTTTAACGGTACATTATCCACCATATGTGCATGATCATAATACTTTGTCTCCAGTAGTACCCGACAGTCTACGGAAACACAAAAAAAATCATCACCTATTTCAAATTGACCAATTTTACTCAGGTTTATATTTAAACGAGGTTTGTTAACACTGCGAAATTGTCACCAAGGTTTCGTTTTCGTTTTGCAACTTGGTTTAACAAGTCATATTTGTGCATGGTCCCGCCCTTACGTTAGACATTCGACTCTCCTCTTAGTCTTAAAGTTGTTTAGATAAGTGTATGATATGTTGAAAATGCTCAGTTGTAGAACATGGACAGTGTGTGAAATAATGGAAAATAAAACCATCAGCGGGGAAATAACTCACGAGAAGCCATATTTGCTACACTTATCACAAGACACTTCAAAGAAATAGGTTATTCGAAAATTAAAATATTTTATACACCTTAGAACTTAACAGTGAATATATTTTATAAAAGAAATCATACAACCAGAGTTCTGAATAAAATTTCGACGATGTTAAATATGATTAGGTACCTTGCATTTCTTAACATCTGATCAAAAGAATATATTCAACCTTTTTTAATGTGCGCCACATTTGGAATATTTCGTTTCAATCGTGCCACCAAAAGTTAATAGGCCTATTGTTATTCTAAGAATAAATAATAAAAATGCTGTACACATAATATATTTTATTAATGTCGAATAGCACAAAATTTTTTAATGAATAGTTTGTTTAATATACCAATAATTATTATGTTAGTAAGAAACTTTTAATCAAAGACAATAAAGTGATACAAAAATCTCCCGTGCAACGTGCCACTAAAACTACATCTGTGTGCCCCCTGTGGCCCGCGTACCAGGGTTTGGAAACCCCTGGATTTATATAATGTGAGATTACAACTGTTTCACGTTTCTTTTAACTGTAGATAGGCGAGTTGTCAACAATTATGAGAATTACATTTACTTGAGTTGGGTTTATGTATTTATATTAAGGTAAGGACATGATAAAATTAATTTACACAACGTGACGCAGTTAAGATAATTTAGAAACAACGCCAGAAGGTAGCAATAAACAATTTAATTGTGAACGGACTGGAGAGCTGTGGTTGTAAAAAGTCTGAAACAGTTGCACGTTTTTATGCCTTCTGAATTTAAAAAAAAGTTAAATAATAGTGACAATGATGACATAAATCATAACTTAGAGATTAAATAAATCTCTGAATACCTACCCATAATGTATCTTGCCAATATTCTGAGGGAAAACATTTGGTTCGAAGGAATTATTGTCACGATGGAAAAAAATAAACCCCTCTTTTGTCATGCGCTATTACCACACGCTTTATGCAGCAAAACGAAACATAAAGTGACCCAAGTTGCATATTTGAAGTTTTGAATGTCATAAACATCACGCACAGTAGGGTTAAATCTCGCCAGTGGAATACATATAATATTTTACATACAACTGTATGTTCACTAGCGAAGTTTCTGTTAGCAGTACGAGCCATAGAATAAGCGCATATATAATTTTCTTATCAAGCTGATAATACACAAATCTACAAATGAGTTTTGGCCCAAACAAAAATACACGATTATGTTTCGCGTTCTTGAAACTATGATGTTGCTTACACCGAATACCTGTCCCTAGCGAAGACAGTAAAGCACTTTGCCTGAGACGAAGACAAAAATTTTAATACTCCAAAATATTCTGTATGGTAGACCTTTCACATTTATTCTTTATTTATTTATTTGTTTATAGTGCACTTCATTGGTCCCTAAGTTTGGGATATGAAGCCTGTCAAAGATATGTTTACGACAAATACCTTGCACGGGATTGCAGTTATTACTAATAGCACGCGTACAGATCATACGTAATATATAACAATAGCACGCATACAGATCATACGTAATATAGAACAATAGTACGCATACAGATCATACGTAATATAGAACAATAGCACGCATACAGATCATACGTAATATAGAACAATAGCACGCACACAGATCATGCGTAATATAGAACAAGTCTATGTTATAAAAACAGTTTAAGGTAAGTTTTCTATTAATATCGTTTGAGTTTTATTACTTGATTTTTACTTGAATGATACAATTCCAGATAAATTTTGTGGGTTCTTCAAAAAAATCATGTTCAGAAATCAGCTTTGATTCGTCTTTGTTACGTCTGTCGCTTGCCCTTCGTTTATAAAAAAAAAAAGTTTTCCAGATTGAGCAACGGGAACTAATTGTACGACTCATAATTTTGCAGGTTTTGACATACAAGAAAGCACTTTATAAAACTGAGGCCATGTTCCATTTGGTTTGGATTTTGTTCCTGTAACCGTGCTCTTCATATTTTGTAATGTTTCGAATCGAACACCATCGGCATTCAGCTACTCAGAGAACACATGCTGCTATTTGTGTGTACAACACGATGCTGCAGATTACAGCTTAATGCGAGATCTAAGTTAAAACGTTTGTTAAGTATCGAGTTCTTAAAAATAAATCCTGTGTGTACAAAGCTGTTTAGCACATTTTATTATCGTCAGTGTAAGTGTGTGCGCGCGCATATATAAAAGTATTAAATTAATATGTAATTTCAATTAATAGTTTTGTGGCTTATGTAATAAATTATTAATACTATAATAATTCCTTTATTTATTTACAATAATAAATTTAATTACGGTATGATTTTGATATTATGCAAGTAAAAGTAATATGATAGTTTGTGTTTGGAAATTTTGTACCTAGGAAATGAAAAAAAATAAAAAAAGTAAAAATACGTGATCAGTTTTGTAGATGCAGTTTTGGATAACGTTGCCATTTGTTAAATAAAAAAATTTAACATATAAATGGGAACATGGCCTGATGTGTTTGACTGAACGGTAACTCTTAAGGCAGAATCATGTTAGGGTTTTTTTTAGAAATCTTTGGGTAGTTGGATCGAAGTCTCAGCGTGTGAGTGGCTGAGAGTACGGGAGTCTGCCGAGGCTGAAGATGTGTTTGTACACATACCAGAGTGAAGCAAGTTCGCAAGCAGTTACGCAGCTTCCGCGGGCATAAACGTGACGTAAAACACGAACAGTCATCCTGCAGTTGCGCAATCTTCTGCCATGCTCTGCCTCTAAGGCGGACGTGCTACCTAGCTAGCACTTGGTTCAAGTCTTCGTTGACCACTGAAGAGCAACAAAACTGTTAAGTGGGGTATATTAAGTTATGATTATCTTGGCACAAGCATAACATTGTTTACCTTCCTCATTTCAGAATAAATCATTTTATAGACGCAGGTATGTATGCCAGTCAGAAAAATCGCACTGGAGGAATTTAAAAGAACTTCAAATTCACCACGTGTGCTTACGCGAAAGTTTGAGTCAAGAATTCAAGTTAACAATTTATTCAAGAAAAAATTTCACAAGTTTTTAGGAAAAATATTTTGTAGCAAGTAACTGCGTGAGTCGTAATTTAGAAATCTTCCTGTCGGGCACTTGTTCGTGATGTGATACACTGCTATAGCATGGAACTGTTTTGCGTGGCTGACCGAGCCAGCACTGACGTGCACTTGCAAGTCCATCTTACAGGCCGCCATCTACAACCTGGTCTGCTTCCGTACCAAAGAAGACGTGGCTGGAGTTCACCGAGGAGAGTTTTCGAAATGCCACAAGAAAAGGAAACATTTAAACAAGCAAATTCTAACTAAATACTTTACAACGTTACAAGATATGTGCTTTATTATTCTATGTGCATTTTTAGTCGTAATTATCTGACAGTTTAGGTAGTGTGTGTGTGTTCTACTTTTGTCGCACAGTTAAGCGTGGTACTCCTCTGGAAGTCACTATATACACATCTATCTTAAGGGCGTTCAAGTGCCCAAAATTACTTTCAATACATCGAGGGTGTTTTATAATTTTGTGGCATTACATCAAATAGTAAACTGATCAAAGTAAATATGAAAAAAAGGAAAATTAGTTTACAAAAACTAATTATCCAAGTTGTGATAACGTTAAACTTATATCCATGTTTTGGAATGTAAATTTCAACATTTTGCATAATTAGCATGTTTGGTTACGGTTCAAGTTAATTGCTGATGCCATAAAAAAATTATGAAGAAATATCATGGACATTACTTAAATGGTTAGACCATAATTTTACTGTAGGTTTTACAGTAAAATATAATTTCAAAATAGGCAGGAGTTAAACTCTAATTGCGAAAGAACAAAATGTCATACTTCCAAAAAATTTCTTAGTGGTTTTCGTAAGACTTCAAAAAACGATTCAGCTGAAATCAAACACTGTTCTTGCGTCACGTTTTAAAATTTGTTTTGCACAAAAATTTAAATTTAAATGGTTATAATCTTATTTAAAAAGTAGGTGAACGTTATCTTAGAACTGATTTGGCCTTTTTCATCAGATTTTTATAGATTTTATAGAAATGTTATCGCTACCTCGGAGACGATATGTCCCATGTCTCGTGCGCCGACTATAACACCACGTTCAAACTCACTTAAATCTTGATAACCTGCCATTGTAGCAGCAGTAACCGATCTAGCTGCCGACCGCATCGCGTTACTCTGATTGGTTCCATACCTCTGTTATTTGCATACGCACGCCTATACCAGTTTTTTTGGCTCTTCAGTGTATCTGATGCGTATATTTTGAGCTACAACGCTTTGAAAAAGGCTTTTTTTTAGCCGTTTTGGAGTACTCTGAAATGGCGTTTCTAACGTGCGTGAAATTTTGAAAGTACTTAACATTCCTAGTTTGGAGTGCGTGTGTTCTTTTCGTAGAACAGCACATTGGGCGCGTGTAATGGTTTCGTGGCAACACGTGTATTTCAAACAATCTGCAACGCAGTTCAAGCACCAGTTAGACGGGAGCCTTAATGTAGGTTGATAAACAATACAGATACAGGTTTTAATTACTTTAGGTGAAAAATTTCAATTCTAAGCACTGTTCAATTAAATATGTCAGTGCTGTAGTAAAACCCTTTAAAAAATTGTGGTTTTATTGGTATTTTAACAACTGTAAGGATAGGTTTTTTTCATTTTCGACAGTATTTGTGAGCAGTAACAGTGTCAGCGGTTAATTACTTAAATGTCCCCGCTGAAAGTTTAATTTCTCCGTATAACTAAATCATGAAATCATATATTAACTGCACTTAAATTACCTTTCCGGTCAGTAATCCCGCCAGTGATAATTTCAGGAGTTACTTTCGCTTTTACGCCAAACAGTTACGTTTACACAGATGACTGCATCCTTAAGTATCTGCGTGTGGATGAGTTTTGAAAATAAAACTGTAACACGCGAACTTTAGATTTCATCACTTTGGTTAAATAAATCAATAAGAGAGGCCATTGTGAATTGCAGTGTAAATCGAAGTAACATACTACAGTATAATGGCGAAAATAGCAGGACCTGAATATTGGTGCATTTTAGAGAAATACATATTTGATGAGAATGTAAAATGTATATAGCGTAACCCATATATAGTCTATTCGCGGTTTCTTCATACTTTTTAAATCAAACCTTTGAAAAATCACACCATTTGTGACGTGCCTGGTTTTTTCCTAATAATATAATTTATCGAACGTGTTTTATACTTCTGTTAACATATAAATACCTTATTCTTATTAAATTGCACTTTTATCAGTAATATGTATTATTTAATTAATAATTAATTAGAAGAGGGAGAAACTAGTTGTGTTGGTATCGCCTAGTACGAAATAGTTATTTATGAAAATATTATTACACTGAGTGCGCACGATGCGGTGCGTTTTCCCGTTGGTATAATTTTATAGACTCGGTTAATTTTTGTTTGCATGAGGCGGAGGAATAGCTTGGAAGTAGAACTTTAGCAGAGCTTCAGAAAAATTTGGAAGTAACCGTGAAGGGATTAAATGAATTTACTTAGTGTTCCAGCCACACATAATAACCCCCACTGTTTAGCAAGGTGTTCTGGTACTTGTTACTAATCGTGATTACCCCGTGATTCCTAGTTGACTAGGTTAACGTTCCTTCTACTCAGATTGGGAAGATCAATGTTAAAATTTTGGCAACCAAAAATTTTCGCCACTACGTAAGCGCGAGTGTCGCGTGTGTACCAGAGTTTCCTTATTTTATACGTTAAAAATAGAATATTTGCAATAATCATAAATCGAATATAAAATCACTTTGTAACTATGTAAAATCTATCTCTTTTATTATTCACGTAGCTTAAAATTTTAATGAAAAGTGACCTTTTGGAACATTGCGCACCTGGCGGTGGAAATGTTCCCTATGCCAAACTCTCCCAATAGAAATTTCGTTTTGTTCTTAACCTGAGTAGAATAAACCTCAACAAATTTACGTCTCATATGATGTTAAATTTTCTAGTCAAATCTCTTATTTATGAAAGGGCATAAGTCAACGTTTTTGATGAAATGAGTTACATACGGGATGCAGGTCTCTGGGCGTAGATGCGTGGTTTAGTTATGAAATGACACTATTCAGAAGCAAGGAATAGGTTTTATCGACCTAGCGTATTTCTGGTTTATTTATGAAAAGGCATTAGTCAGTGGGCATATTTCTTTTCATTACTATAAGGTGGCAGCACAAAAAATGGAAATTGCAGTATGACATCGTGTTGCACGCTGATATATTCGGTGCTCATTTGTTTTTGGTAGGGCCAAATGAAACCTACTCATTCCTTCATGAGTACATAAATTAAAATGTGCCTCCAACGTGTCAAACAACTCCACCTTTACAGTCGATGTGTGTGGAAGCCGAAACAGGGACCATTGCATGATACGATTCTTGTCGTCGCTTACCGACACTAACAGGTGTCACACCATCATCCATCGGTAGAGACCTGAAAAATTCTCGAGTTCAACGACCTGTAGGCTATACTCCATTGTCGTATGTAAAAACCATGCCAATATCACTGTTCATTGGTTGCTTGTTGTATTAGCGGAATACGGTGATTCGATCTGCATTTTACTGTGCATTTATTATTGGCTCAAGAGTTGTCCAGGAGGTGTAAACTAACGGGTGGACCAATAGCATTAGCAATACAAACGTACGAGGTTTCGAATTCTAGCTTGTCCCGAAATGAAAACGCTAATTTTTCAGGTGTCTATCCATCGGTTTCCGATACGTGCACACTCGTATCTTGCTTGCGATCGCGATTTTGGTATGGTGCAAGCGTATTGTTGCAAAGAAAGATAGATTTTATGTACCGAAGGGAATCTGTGAAATGATTACATCTGCAGGTGTTCCGGGTTAATTCGCAGTCAATATGGTGACATCTGATGACGTGTTGGACTTCAAGTCATGGTAGCCCCAACATTACAAAAAAAAAACGCGCTTGTCATTGGAAAGCCAGGACAAAGCGGTTCCTTGGAGCCAGAAGCAAGACTTCACTATTTCGACCTTTATGGAATTTTAGTACAAAAGCTCCAAGAAACGCACCGTGGTTGCCTGCCAATACATTGGTGACCTTGTGACGCATAATTTTGGGCGTCGTCATACATCTCAAAATCAATTGAATCCTATTATTCATGTACGAAAGGTATATCCTATGAAAAAAGTGCCAATTATTGCACACAAAATTACTGACTTAAAGGAGTTTCTCCATTACATTCCTTCTGAATATAAAGAGTTCTATGATCAAATTTCTATGGCCAACAAAAGCAAATGGACTAAGTTAACAGAAATCGTTTGAACATGCCAATCAAACATTTTTTAAGCATTATAATGTCACACAATAATTTGGAATATGTAATACATCATATAGTACATATTTAACTGTAAAGCTTTAATTTTAATTAAATCGCCACTGTTTTATTGGAAGGTTAATTTGTAAAAGGAAATAAGTCTGAAATATTTAACAATATATTTCACACAGAAAAAAAAACAATTAGTAGGTATGCGCTTGTCACAGTGATGATATTACGTGACACCATACTCAGATCATATTTATTTGGTTATATAAAACCTAACACAGAAATTCTATTAATATTTTTTTTTTTGCATTTTCCTGCAAAAAAATTAAATAGAATTTAATAAATAAGTGATTCAGTTATAGTATATTCGCGGTTTCTTCACACTTTTTTAATCAAACCTTTGAAAAATCACTCCATGTATGACGTGTTTGGTTTTTTTTCCCCTAAATATAGCATATATCACAAGCGTTTTATACTTTTTTTTTTAATATAAGCCTCTTATTTTAATTAAATTAACTTTTACTTATAATTTATTTGTAAATTATAATATTTAATTTATAATTTATGTAAGTAAGAACAGTGCCTAGTAAGAAATAGTTCTTATAAAAAACATTATTAAAGTGGGTGCGCAAGAATATGGTGCGTTGTTCATTTGGTGTAAGTTTTCTGTACTTGACGAGGCTTCGTTTGCACGAGGCGGAGTAATAGCCTGAAAGTAGAACCGAGCAGGGCTTCAAGAAAAGTTTGATGTAACCGCGAATGGACTACAACAGTGTTCTTATTTCGCTGTACGTGGAATAGTTGCGCGGACGCCAAGACGCAGGGGCTGACGCACGTCGCCAGACGGTGGTGCTTCACCGCCGGAGACGGACGTCTGGCAACGTCGCCGCCGCGACCCTGTTTACGGAATAGTTTCTTCCTCGGGAACAGGGTTGCGACAACGGTACCGCCGTGCCACGCTTCTCTCCGGGGAGACAAAGGTCACAAATTGGACAGCGCGAGTGAGGGAGGCCCGGCTACGTGGAGAACACGTGGCCACGCGATGGAGGTTCCGAAAATGTAACACTTAGTTATTATGCAATAAACGTTCCCCTGAAATTCTTTCGCTATCATCTGAGAACACGCTCTTTTAAAAAAGATCATGAACGTAATAAAAACTGTGTAAATCGGACTAAAGAGGTCCTCAAATTGGCCCTGAAATAAATTTAAACATGAAATGCATAGTTCTTGTGTGAGTAAGAATACAGTTCTGTTGAAGATGGGGAGACGCAGAAACTCACTTTTTTATTACGCGCCTGTCTTGTTTCTGATAACTGATAATTCGAATATAATAAATGAGATACACGAGGACTTATTTCGGAAACTAGAACAGTTGTAAAATTTGGTAATAATTCGGGAGAAACAGCTTAATAATACTTGTCACAAAAAATTCATTAATTTATATTTGAAGTAAGGTCCGTTCAGCTTGTTGACATTACTTATAAATACCCTTTTCTCGCATAAATTTTTTTTAGAACGCATAGTTTTTTGTGTTGCGGCACGTCAAAATCAAAATTTTTGTGTTTTTGGAATGTACAAATAAAATTAACGAAAACATTTTATAAAAAATTTAACAAGGGTGACTAAA